>APFE030872879.1:141388-161335 GCA_000404065.3 Pinus taeda
ACAACCATAGATTCTGATGACTGTGTGATTTTGGTACAAGTACCAATCACCTATCTTGTAACTCCTGGATAGTTGCAATATTTTCTGCATATCCTTGGACAATCTGATAGGAGGGGTCCTCTTTAACAGGCATGTGACTGGATACACAAACTGATCAATGATTTCACAGTATGAGTAGGGGGAATTCTGGACTTGGTGGAAGACTGAAGACCAGAAGATAACAGACCTCCTCTCACCCTGTGAGTCTAGCTTCTTGATTGGGCACTGGAAGCAATCTGTTTGATAGTACAAGAATAGGTGATAGATGTATGATGAATACTTGAATATTTCCTCCCTCTTCAGTCTTCACAATTGATCATGTATCTTATTGGCAACATATTTGGCATAATTGCACTTCATAGTGGGGGCTTCACAAGGCTATATGCAGAGAGCATGACCAGCACAGTTAGATCAACATGCTTATTTGTAGTGAACCCCAGCACAGAGATTAGCATATCTACCAGCAGCTTGCCAACCTCATTGAAATCTGCATAAGAAAAAGGAGGTGGCCCAGAAGGTTGGCAATCTGCCTTCATGAATTTCCTGGCTATTGCAGCAATGTCTGCGCTAGAGAACTTGGAGCCCTCATATAGCAAGTATTTCATGGAGAAGGGGTGTAGCAGCTGGGTCTGCTTGTAGTTCAGCATTTGGTTGATGGAATCTGGTGTTATATAAAAGAGGATGCTCCCAGATGGAGACTTCACAGCTCTGAGTTTCTGGTCATAATTTTCTCTGCACAGAGGTGGATGACTTCAGGGAAAATGTTCACAGAAGGCAGGAAGTAGGTGGGCAGATTGGATTCCCAGATGCCATACATGTCACTGTTGTCCAAGTGATTGTTTCTTAGCTGGCAATACGTTTGTAAGTGATTCCTCTCTGCCACAAAGTCTGTAATGAGGGCATCACTATCCACCAGTGGCATAGCTTCCAGTTCTTTGTTAGGTGGATTTATAGGAGCTACATCTAGAGCAGCTGGAGTGGCCATTGTCTGGTTTTAGCTGGATGTTTTACTGGATTTTCAAGCTTGATACAAATGCTGAGGAATGCTTGCTAATCTCTATTTTGCAGTGAGCTGCTTGGCAGTGTAAGGAGGCTTTTACAGGCTTAATGAACTGTCGGGCACTCTGTTCTGAAGAGCTAGAGTGTGTTGAGCTAATTAGCTGGTTACTTGCAGGGAATTTCTTTAGCAGGGGTGAGGGAACTGCTAAATTAGTTTTCTAGCCGGTAGCTCGGCTCCTTCAATTGCTTTTTGTGGTAAAATTGTGAATTTTACAAAGGGGCATGGGTTTCTTCAAGATTTTTGTCGCGTAGGGGTTTTACTGGCCTTTTAAGTAAATTTCAGTGGTCAATTTATCAATTGGGAGCTTTTGACAGAGTTCTTTATGCAGGAAATTAGGATAGCAAAGGAGAACAGTGGGTAAAGAGGACGCCTGCGACAAATACCTGGTTTTTATGGCATGAGAGGCATTTGCACCGGTCGAATTGCAGGTACTCGGGTTGATAATGGAGGCGGCAATAACTTTGGCGGGTTGCTTTTGAGTTTTGACCGTTGCACGTTGATTTTCGCATGCAGAGGAGCTCCGAAAATCGTAAAAAACAATGTGAAATAACGGTTAATTCTCGCCTTTTTATGCATTTTTGGCATATTGGCACCTTTTTGGTGATGACATCATGCTGACCTCATCATGGGCCCGGGTACGGATGGGTGACGTGGCAGCTGACGTGGGTGCCCAGGTGGCAATGACACGGTGGGAGGGTGGACAGGGTGACGAGTGACATGGATGCGACGTGGAGGCACGGTGGCAGCAAGGATGGGTGACGTCACGCTGACAAGGGCGTGACATCAGCGCGGGGAGGAGGTGGTAAGTGGTTTCCCCGGAAGGGCTGAGGGCGGTAAGTGGTATCGGGGGGGGGGGGGCAGCGAACACCGCGGGTGCCTGACGCGTGGCGAGTGTACGGCGGAAATACCGCCCATCCCCCGGACGCAAAAGGTCGGGCGGCTTGTGTATGAGATTGACCGCCCACCGTTGGATGGGCAGGGCAGATGATCGTGCGGCAGGCGGCGATTATGATGTGACGCTGCGTTAATGTAATGGGGGCCCGCCAAATATTTTAATTGATTTAATTAAATCGGGCGTAGGGGTGGGTAGAAACTTTAGGATTTTGGGTTTTAAGGGTTAGGAGCGCCATTTATTAAAATGTTTTTATTTAAAAAACTTTATAATAAAGTGGGTTTTGGGCGGAAAAAGGGGTAAATGGGTAAATGAGGGCCGGGGCTTCAGATTTTTTGGGTTTTAACCATAGTTTCTTGAAAGAAGCCATAGTTTAGGGACAAAGGGGTTAATACCAACCCCAGATAGGTTAATATTTCCCCAAAGAAGGGTTATATAGCTATAGTGCTAGGGGGAGGGTTTTTTATAGATATCTTTTGGGAAATTTTTCATAGATTCTAATAGAATTAGGGAAAGGGGGAAGTTTAGGGACCTAAATAGTACATTAGTGGTTAATATGGCTTTGTGAGGTGAATGAAGGGGTAAAGCTAAGTTCTAATAGGTAAAACTTAACTTAGGATTTTGAGGATAAATGAAATGATGAGAAAGATTTTTTACATAAAAAATGTGGCTTCTTTTCATGTTTGGACTTCATGGTTTGACCAAGTAGTTTGTCATGAAATGAAGTGGAACTAGACACCTGAGCAGATCTCAAGGCCCTTGGGAGTGTTAGTAAAATGAAGTTTGGGGGAAACTGGGGAAATTAGACATGCTTTCAATGCTTTTCCTCCACTCTTTGCTTTTGATGCCAATACCCTGAATGGCATGAGTTTTTGCACTTAGTAAGCCAATTGGTGATGCCCCTCCATTTCTGCAACCTTGCACTACTTACCCATCCTAGTAATCCTAACATTTTTTCTTCATTTAAAGTGGGTGCACTTGAATTTGCAGACCCTGATTGTCCTCTTTTTCTTTTGACTACCCTCCTATCTAAAACCTACACTTATTTCTTCCAAGGCCCCAGATTAAGCAGTTGGGCACCTTTATTTCTCTACCTAGCTAGTCATCTGCCAAGCTTGAGCTGTTTGGTCAGGGAACATTCTCTATTCTGCAGCAAGCAATTTAACCATGGCATGGTCCAGTTTAGATTATTGGGCCACCCATTAAGTGTGATTAGCAGCAGTATTTGCAGAGCATGATACTGCTCAAAAGATATTAGTGGCATTTTGACTGGCCACTTTCCTGGTCTTTAGTTTGGGGTTCATTTTCACTTTTCTCTTGACCACTTGATTTTCTTGCCTTTTGATTATTCTTTTAAGGCATACCCTCTTTTCATTTTTTAATTTTTTCATAGCATGTACCCAAAATATGGAACCTTTGCAGCCTGCAATGATGAACATATTTAGCCCTTCCACTGTCAATCATGAAAGATGAAACCTATTGGTATAGGAACCTAACAAACCCTAAGCTCATTCTTCCTTAGGGTGAGCGATGGGATGTTATAGGTAAGATATTTCAACCATTTAAATTTTTGAAAGTTTTACATTTTTCTGTGTTTTTGATGTTTACGAGACTTAAACTATTGATTTTTCATGTACATATTAGGCTTGTTTGATCAATAGATGCTTCATATCTATGTTGTGTAGGAGAACTACCACATGCAATAGTAGAACCAACACAGGCTTCTGTTATATGACGGGATGCTCTACGGGACCTCAATGTAGCCGAGTTCCTAACAAAGGTAGAGCGCCACATGGAGGGGTTGACACATGGGATAAGTGAGACCACGATCGACCAGATTCCAATGTGACTTCAACAAAACACTATTGGATTGCCTAGTCATATTTGTTGGTTACTACAAAAGATAGCTTGTGCAGTGGCTTGTTACCATTAGCACTTTGATTAGTCTTCTTAGATATTTGCATGTAGTTTTTATATGCACTGTGTGGCCATATGTGTGTCGGGAATTTTTTTTGTAAAACCAAATTTTATATATATATATCTTCAGTTTTTTCGTGTTCCTATTGTGTTTTCAATGATATGATGTTTATTGAAACTTATTTACATTCGTTGCAAATGTCGATATAAAACATGATTAGCAAGTGCATCTGTCAATGTGCTTAGATTTCTATAAATGTGTTCAGATTGTATGGAATCAAAATATCTTTCTAGAAGGAAAATCCTTAAAAACATACACAAGATGGTAGGACTTCTGACCGAATAAACATTAGAAAGTTGTAGTACCACATGTTGTGAGTCAAGTCCGCTGACTAAACAGCAGATACCATGTAAAATAACATCAGACAATAGCTTGACCACTTCACTAGACTCAACGATGTTGTTGGTAGAGCAACCACTACAAATCCCTTGTAGACTCACTAACTCACCATTTGGAGAAAAGATAGCCCATGTTGAGGAGGATAAGTTTCGAGTACTATGAATAACACCATCAACATAACCAAAATATGTTTCAAGGGATGCCAACATATGCATACCAAATGTAAAATGGATCAATAGAAACCTTAGGAAACTCTAAAGAAACATAATGCCAATACACTCTATTATCGCACAGAACGTCTAGGCACCACGACAACAACTCAGATCGGGGGTTGTCACCCTAATCCCCAATCTCTCCATTTAAGTTGTCTCCTGACAGTAGGCTAAGGGGGGTGGACCCTAAGGAAAAGTGGAATGAAGAAGAACTAGTTGGGAACTAGCCAGTTCGGGAGACATGGTGAAGCAATCAAGTACTTGATTAAGATTTAGCAAGACTTACAGGATTTGATTAGATTTTAAATGATTGATACCAGTGAATTATGGAGTCAACGATCTTGCTAGGGAAATTAAGACCAAGTAATCGATTAGCAACTACTGCTTAGATGAATGACTATTTTATATGAAATGCAGATCCTAAAACTAATGTGAGATGCAAGAGTCTTGGTTAATTTTAGCTAAATGCCTATTTAAATGTGAACCCTTCAATCCTTTGTGTGTTGAGCCTGATTTCGTAGTAATTGGGAGAGAGAATATCAGGAGAAGCACACTAAGGTTTGATTAACGATATCTCTCCTGAAATTCTAGCATACCCGGTTCCTCCGGCGCTCCAGAGAACTATGGCTCTGATGACTGCAAGGTCACTGCTTTAAGTACTAGTAAAACATGCTTCTCAAGAAAAGATGAATGGAAATCTATCTGTCTATCGACCAAGCTTATTCTTGGAAGAAAATTAAATCTATGTAAATTTAACTTATATGCAATTGCACTGAAAGATGAGATGAAGTTAAACTCGAAGACGGGAAAATACTGGTGTTGCAAAAGCCTTCAATCTCCAAAATTAAATGCCCACTTTTTTAGATGAAGACTTAGAAAATAAACTCTTGAAGATATTATAATTAAAACACCATCTTATTTCAAATCGTCTTGATACAATTGAGCTCAAAGAGAACAAAAACAACTTTTCAATTCAATATCAATGTCAACAGATGCTCAAAAGATATGCTTAGATTAGGAGACAAAGATGCACAATCTATTATAATTCCACGACAAAATTCTTTAATGAATGCTTGAAAATATTTGCCAAATGTCTAACATGTAATGAGCATTAAATAATTCAAGCAATGGCACTAGATAGATGCAAGATATTCAAAAGATGCACAATGTTCTAGCAATTAAATTTCAAGGGATCCAAATACTTTAAACAACCACGAAATTTAAATGCTAACCAATTCAAATCCTAGAATTGAAAGATTTATGCTTAGTAACCCAAATCTAGGACAATTTACCACTTTCCTATAGTTAATCTTTATATATGAAAAGTTAAGCACATTTAACTATAGAGAAGAAGAAACGTTGATACCACAAAACATTCTCGCTTGGATTTTATCCTTGACAAATTTAATTAGTCCTTAGGAAAACATTTTTCAATATGCTAAGCAAGATTTAATGTGGTAAATGATTAATCAATTTTTTTTTTTTAAATGTGACCCAAATAAATCAAAAGATTCAATAATTTTTTTAAAATTTTTAAATGGGCCAGAGGCCACATAAAAATTTAAAATCTTTAAATGCAAAAAAATGCTTTTGATTTAAATTTTTTAGAAAGTCTCAAAATCACATAAAAGAAATGAAGCCCCCTCCTTTTTATTATTTTATTATTTTTAAGTTTTTATTTTTTTTTGTTTTTTAATTTTTATAATTTTTAGACTTTTTTTAAATAAAAAAAACAAATAAAACAAAATAAACATCAAGATTTTTTATATATATTTTTATTTTTTGAAATATTTAGGATTTAAGATTCTTTTTAATTTATTAGATTTTTAGGATTTTTTTAATGTTTTTAGATTTTTTTACATAAAATTGGAATCATAAATAAATAAAAATAATAACAAAAAAACTAAATCAAAATTTATTATTTTTTATTGAAACCAACTTAATTTTTAATGAAATTCAAAATATATACACCCTAACTATATCAAACTTAAAAGTAAATTAAAAAAAAAAAAAAAAAAAGAATTAACAAAAGAAATAGCCAAACTTAAACCTAAATGTAAGTATGTATATACAAATAAAAAAAGACAAAAGCTTGTTTTGCTATTGTGTGCAGCTTAATACGCAGAGAGCATTGGAGGAGGAATATGTAGGTTTGGGCAACAGATGAACGAGAGCTCGAAGGGAAAGGGAGAGATTGCGTGGAGGGAGGAGAGATCGAGGGGTGCTAGAATGAGGGTCGAGTGTTTGGCAGTGAAAATATGATGGGCTGCGTGAAGGTTTGAAGGAGCTGCAAGAAGAGTGAGGAGGCTATGCAAGTTCAGCTTGGCTAGGGACAGCACGCAGATGGAGATGGAGGAGGCTACAATGGTGAAGAGAGCTAGACAAAGGAAATGGCTGCGTGGAGGGAGGAATAAGGCAATGATGGAGAGTTGAGGGTTTCTATGACTGCAAATGCGGGGTTGAAGGAGCTAGAAGAAGCAACAAGGAAGAAAAGACATAGGGAGAAAGGCTGCGAGGGGATTGAGGGTGCGTGAGGGTTTTCAGGTAGAGAGTGAATTTGAAATTTTGAAATGCAGATATGCCTACCATGGAGGTGGTTAAGGGATATGAGAGAGAAAAATGCAAGAAGACATCTGAGTTTTTCCAGATCTTAAAAATTTAAAAAAAAACCCAAACTCAGACAGTAAAAATAATTTCGAAAATTTTCAGAAAACGACAATGAAAACAAAATCGAAATTTTCTGCTTAGGAAAACCCAGGCAGCAGAGAAATTGTAGTTGAAGAGCTGAAGATGAACTTACCAGGTTAAGATTGCCGATAAAACCCTTAAAATTTTTCAGATCTGAATTTAAATTTGAAACCTGGACTACAAAAAATATCTTACAAAATGATGTTGATGAAACCCAGAGATCCAGATCTTACCCTCCAGGGCCTAGATCTGGACTCTACACAGTTTTCTCCTTCAGATCTATAGCTGCAAGACAACAAGGAACACCCAAATGATATATACAATAACCCAAAAGAAACTAAAACCCGAAAAACCCAAGTCAGAAAATTGAAAATTTATTACACATCTATGTACCTGAATGGTAGATCTATCTGATCTAGGGAGTGTGAGTCCAACTCCGCTCCCAGATCTGATGATCTGAGGCTCTTAATAGCCTGATCTATCGATTTATCACTAAATTTTTTTTTTATTTTTTTTTTTTTTTAATTTTAGAGGAGGTACTGAGCTCAAAACCCTTCATGTGTCACCCATAAAAAAATATCTTATGACAAGCCTGGGATCAAATTTAATCTGGGCTCTTTCGAAAATAGGGATCATGAGTTGGTCGATTAAGCCGAGAACTTCCCCAAACACCCGATGATCTAATAATCAAGGATCTCCTGCAAACTCAATTTAACCGTCAACAGAGAGCGAGAAAACGATAATAAAATTCAGATAAATAGAGATACCTGCTATTATATTCAAAACTTAAATTATCATTCAAACCCCAGTGACTGAGCAAGGTACATGTACTCAAATCACTCTTTAGAAAGCCACATCAATGGCTAAAAATAAACCTATACATGAAAATGACACATCTTATATTGTTTCCACGAAGAGTAACACCAACAGAAATTAACCCCAAAGTCTTTCTTTATTGCTCATAAAAAGGTTGCAAGAGAGATTTTTGCTTGGTGCACGATCCAGAGATCGGATCAATTTGAATGACAAAATGACCTCCTATTTAAAGATAAATCCTCTAATGGCTAGTTTGAGTGATCCTCGTCAAAGCAGTCTCGACCGTCAATGAAGATTAAAATTTATTTGAATCTCATCCATTGAAATTTTAATTTATTGAGGAAATTTGATTTTTTCAATTAAATCAATTTTAATTAATTCAAAAATTAAATTTTTGAATTAATTTCCTCAAAATTTTGACTTTGACTTAACCCCAGGGACCAAAGGCTTAAAATTTAGCAAAATAATCAATTAACCTTAGTCCATAGACCTCTTAAAATTTAATTTTAAAGGACCCACGAATTTTTCCTTTAGAGAATTTAAATTTACCTAGGACCTAGAATTAATCAAATTTCTAGTTTAGGATTTTAATTAATTTTGGCCAAAAAATTTAATTAATTAATCTATGAGGGGATAAATTATTTTTCTAACCCTTAAGACACTTTACATCATGATTTTTTACATTTTTTACTTCTCAAGTGGGAAAACCCATTTGCAAAAGACCCTCATAGACTACCCAGTGCTGCGACATAAGATATAATCCAGCGGACTAAGCAATTTGTATTAAAATAACCTAACTAGATAGTTAGTATTATTCCCAAATCACTTTTACGCACACTCGATCTATAACACTAGGATTCCCCTAAGATCCGAGTGAAAAAATTCATTCTGGCTTTGGAGTAAGGCTGAAGGAAAACTCTGTCGACCATCTGAGAATAGATTGGTGAGACAAAAAACCTCTCGGAATGTAAATCGTCACCATAAAATTAGGTTTACCTAGGCAATTACATAGACGACACAGATCTGCTGAGATTATTTACAATTTACACATGCAGATAGGGTTTACAATATAACATGATGATCAGGCTGATGATGATAGTTGAACGGCATGAACACATCAATCAGGCACTATCCCTTTTGTGAAAAAAGGGGTGTACTACTATGATTCGCTGACATGTAGTGGTCAACACACTCAACACACCTATAGACAGTATGTACACACTGTTACTCTGCATGAGATCAAGAGCAATATTTCTTTAGGTACAACCCATTCCTAGGTTGTGCCATTGCAGTTCCATCAAAATCGACTAACACATAGGCCCCTTTTGCAAGAACATGCTTGACAATATATGGACCTGACTAGATAGGTTGGAACTTTCTTGATCCTAGCTTATCCAATTATTGGACATAAAAAAGAACAAGGTCTCCTTTTAAGAAGACACGAGGCTTGAAACTTTTGTTGTATTTCTCCTTAATACATCTTTTATGAGCTTCATTAGCTATAGAGGCATCATGTTGTGTCATATCTATTCGATTCAAATGTAAAATATGTTCTCTTCAAAAAAAGTGGCGGGAATAATTTCAACAGTTAGTTTCAGTGAAGGAATCTCACATTCGATTGAAAGGATTGCTTCTAGATCATAAAAAAACGAAAAGGGCGTAAATATGGTAGTAGTCCTTACTGAGGTTCGGTATGACCAAAACGTAGCATAAAGAAGAAAATTCTGGTCCAATTTATGGACCCCTGCCATGCATTGCAGCATAGTTTTGAGAACTTTATTGATAGCCTAAACCTGTCCACTATATTGAGGATAGCAGGGAGTGGAACTTTCATGGGAATGTCCTAGCTTAGCAGTTAGTTTGGTCATCATATGATTCCAAAAATGCTTTCCGTCATCTGTAACTATGGCTTACGAAACACCAAAACATGCGATCACGTGGTTGAAAAAGATACATGCAGTTGTTTCTCCAATATTGTTAAATGTAGGCATCTCTTCAACGCATTTAGTAAAATAATCTACAGTGACAAAGATATAACCATGCCCCTTGGTTGAGTGAGGGTTGCATTTCATGAAAACAATACCACATTTTGTAAAAGGTCCGACAATGATAATGGTATGTAATGGAGCAAGTGCAGCACAAACCATATGATCATAAATTTGGCATGCATGACACTTGTGGACAACAAGAATGTAGTCTCAAAAAATGGAAGGCCAAAAGTAACCAACACATAAGATCTTTTGTGTGGTAGCATAACCAGACAAATGGCCACCACATTCCCCCAAGTGGCGTTCATCAAGTACTTTCTCGGCCTCCTCATGTGTAATGTACCTTTGTAAAATCATATCAATACTACGTCAATAAACGGTATCATCAATGATGATGTAATTCTTGGCTTAGTATCGAATATGTTGTTGCTCGGAGAAAGAGGTATCAGAACGAAAATTCTATGTCAATAGATATATCATAATGTCTCCATACTATGGGTTAGATAATGAAATCGAAAACAACGACTCGTCAGGGATAGAATCATTAGATGTTGATTTAGAATTAGAGGAATAAAGGTTGCACATAAGCTCAGTGAAAACCAAGGATTTATTAGACTTGGATTTGATGAATTCCAAGTCAAACTATTGCAGCTTGATGATCCATTTAGATTATTTCCCCCCAACGATTGACATGATAAATGTATATCATAGGGTTGCAATCTGAAACAATTGTAGTTTTCCAAAGCAAGATGTAATGGTGGAACCTTTGAATGGCTTGAACAACTGCCAAAGCCAAATTTTCTACATGGGTATACATTATCTCGAGATCATTGAGATTCCAACCTAGATATTATATGGGGTGTTCAGTTCCTACATCATCTTCCTAGACCAATACCATTGCTATAGTAGAAATAGCAGCAACGAGACATAGGAAATAGTTGCACTGGTAATCAGGGGGATACAAGAGAGATTCCTAAACTAGTACATCTTTCATGGAATCAAATGTTTTCTAAGAAGCGTTGTCCCAATGGAAGGGAATCCCTTTCTTAAGTAGGTGAGTGAATTCTTTGGTCAACTCAATGTAATTAGGGACAAACCTTCATAGGAAGTTAACTTTTCCTTAGAGTCATCGAAGCTGAACGAGTGAAGAAGGTGTAGGTAGGTCAATGACTACATGTAATTTCAAAGGATGGATACAAATCCCATGATTTGAAATAAAAAATCCAATAATTCAACCAGAACTAATGCAGAACACACATTTGTGTGGATTCAGTCAAATACTATAGTGTCTACACTATAATAAAATGTCCCTAAGATGCATCGGGTAATCAACCCAATACTTAGAATGAGTAGGGAGATCATCCAAATAAGGTTGCACAATGTTTTTAATATCATGAGAATCATAATCCATTGCCCGTTGACATGTGGCCCCAACGTTCTTCAGACCAAATGGGAGTTTCCAGTAAGCAAATGTACACTAGGGACAGATAAATGTAGTCTTAGGTTGATCAGCTGGGAGAATGTTGATTTGATTATATCCGGAGAAACCATCCATGAATGAATAGATTTCACAACCGGCACAGTCATCAACAATATGATCGATGAAAAGGGTTGGGTAGTTTTCCTTTGGATAAGCATGATTCACATCTTTATAATCGACGCATACATGGATTTTCCGCTAGTTCTTCATGACAAGGACAATATTTGACACCCAATCAGTCAGAGGAATGGGGCAGATGAAACTAGCATAAAAGAGTTTTCCAACCACTTTATAGCATGATAACCTTCTTGGGATGGACCTCACAGAGGTGTTGTCGAACTGGTTTAGCATCAGGATATGTTTTAATCTCATGCATCACTATATTTGTGTCAATTCCTGGCATTTCTTTATAGGTCAAGGCATATACATCATGAAACTACTGAAATAGGGATTTATAGGTCTCAATCTCCAATGGAGAGCAAGATGCACCAATGTGTATATTTTAAAAAAAACCCAATTTAATAGAGATGTCAAGAGGTATCATCTCTTCGACATTCGAGAGATTCTTCTTAGAATTAACTTTGTGGATAGAAATGAAATCGTAAAAGACTCGATGACATTGGGTAGATACATATCACTAAGATTATCCTCAATGGAATCTAGTAAGGAGGAATGATAGTGATGACCGTCCCATGGCACACCTTCTAGCGTCACGGTCTACATGATGCTCTCATCGGTAGAGAATATATGAGGGAATGGATTAGAAGATGTGTCATCATCCAAATGTTAATTGACCCAATTAATCAAAGAGAAGGTATGAGTTGCACAAGCCAAATAGATGGATTCATAATAAAGTTAAATGGGGCTAAGTGGCATTTTGTCACTAAAACTATGGATGCTATTTTCATCTGGAACAATCCATGGATCAGCCTAAATAGTATAATATGATATGATATTGATATAAGCAACTGAAGATGAGCTATCGGGAAGAGGAGGAGAAGGAATCAAAAATAATAGTGATCGGAGCATTCAAGCCAGTGATCCACATAATATGTGTCACATCATCTAATCAATTTATTCAATAGATCAAAATGGTATTGAAATATATGAAATCATAACATAATATATAGGAAAACAAAGAACTCTTTGCATTAATAGGAATGGAATGAGTTACAAAAAAAATAGGTGTTGATCTTGTAGAAGATCTCCTCCAATTTGACTTGTCCTTTCCTTGTCAGAAAGTGCACCTCTAGTCAACCTAATGCATGAAAATATATCTCTCACATCAACAACATAAGGGTAGAATAACTCTCCAAAATAAAACCCCTTGCCTATGGATGGTAGTAAATATATAGGTGAAGGAGGTCGTTCATGAATTCTTATCCTTTTACCAATATGGGCTTGAGATCTACTCTTGATGGGAGGATGAGATAAAGGGATAAGGAATGCAAACTCCAAGGTAGGATAGGATAGGGTTTGATAATTTAATTTGAGGTAAATTGTTACAATAGATCCTAGAAGCTTTTGGAAGTGGAATCTTCAAGATTCTTTCTTATTTTCTCAAATTTCTTCAATCAGCACACCCCCAACAATGAGAAACCTGTTGGTGATTAGCATAGGTGCAGAGTAGGGAAACCTGGCAGTCAACGCTAGCCAGTAAGAGACCAAGGTATGTTGGTCCTTAATATGACTAAAACAAGGTGCTTTCACAGAAAAACTCAGGGATTAGAGTGAGTCATGCTTAGGGCTTTGTGCAAGGATGATGAAAAGGAGGTCAAAGGATGTTGATTGATCCAGTTGAAGGCCTATTTATCAGGTGTGACAAAATGGCCTATAACAATGATGATGCCTCCTGGTAGTAGAACTAGAATCTCTACCAGAGTGATGCCCATAAGTGCTAGTTCTTCTCTCTGGGATACTCAATGGTGGATTCCCTCTCATAGTTACTTCACTTTCCTACCTATGCCTCTTCATGGACCTTGTACCAACTTCCTCATTTATTCTCTCTTCTCATTCCAAAGGGCTCTTGCTGTCTCTATGACTAACCCCTAGATCATACCACCTCTGTCTCTATAATTCAAAAAGGATTTTTGGTATGATTGCATTTACCTAAGCCCGCATTTCTTGAGCCCTTAGCAACCTTTCATTATAAATCTTACAACTCCTAATCTTTACCCTTAGGCTCCTCAAGCTATCCATTAGGTTAGGAGAGTCTAACCCTCCCCCTCGGCCAATTGATCTTTCTTCTTCAATTTTCCTTACTTCTTCATATCCATGCTGTGATTGGTTAGAGATGTATTGAATCATTCCTGTCCTCATCTCTTTAATCCTTAGTGTCTTCTTGTCTTATGTGTTGTCATACACATACACAACTGTTAGATTTTAAAAATCAAATAAATAATAGATGTTATCACCTTGGCTTGTTTTTGGAAATCTGTTGACGCAAGGCTAGCTGAACAATACATTACAAGTTAGTACATCAATAAAAATAAAATCATGTCAATCATTAGTACTGTTATCACTCAGGTTGTCCCTAGGCTCCTTATAGGGATACGGCCGAGGTAACCACAAACCAATCTTTGGATTGCAGGTTCTAGCCCACCTACAATCAGAGAGGGCTCTCTCTATAATGATTCAACTTTGTTGATGATTTTAGGCTAGCTTTTGGCTTAGGGGTTTTTGTTTGTGTTTGGACGGAAGGTAGGAATCTCAAGCAAAGAGGCAAGGTAAGGTGTGATAAGTTTCGAACCATTAGGCGTGGAGTCATGGATCAAGGCTTGCTATTGCGTTTTCTTGGTCACAAGGCGATTATGGAGCAGGATAGCCACATAAGATACAATTATCAATCTACTGAAAGGATGGAATGAAAATCAGGGATGAAAGGCAAAGGAGAATCATTTCATCATACTGAAAAAGAGGAGAAATGGATGAATTGTGATCTAGGAGGAGTTAAGAATTCCTAAATATTCATTCATATGTGAAAGAAACAGTGTAAACAAGATCATTTAAGTATACATGCTCATAGCTATTTCTGATGAAAACATAGAAAAATGCAGAAATTGAACTTAAGGTGTAGTGAAACAAATCTTAAGCTATTCTTTTTTCCTGCAATTTAGAAGGTGGAACGGTGGTACAAACATGAAAATTAACAGAGGAGAGAAACACTTATTGAATCATGTAGAAGCACAGGAATTCCGTAATCACTCCTTGGCTAATTGAACACATCAAGTAGTTTCGAAATCCACGCTTTCAGCAATCTTTGATTATAGAAAATATGACAGTTACAGTGCGGGTCTCTGCTTGGAGAAATTGCTGGGAAGCAAACTAAGCAATTTCTTAGACTCACTAACTAACCAACCTACCAACCAACCAACCCCTCACTACATTGTTCAGGGTGGTATATATAAGAAAAATATCGGAAAGACATTCATTACAATTGACCTAAACAGGTCTGCTAGAAAAGCTCTTCAAAAATCTAAGTGTTGCTGGAACTAAATGTAGGTGAGTCCTTTTGGCTGCGCTAGAGGTAGCTGAATCAAAAAAGACTACAATGTGGCCCTTGGAGGCTTGATGCGGTGCTGCTGGAATGATTGTACTTCGAGATCTGTAGTTCTGCTCCAGTGCGAGTTAAATGTGCAATGATTATGATTTGAGGGCTTTGAGTGGCTTTGCCCTCTTTCTTTGACTCTACTGGAAGTTATTAAATATTCACCTACTTCGGGCCGCTGCTTAAGATTTTCACTGATACTCTTTGCCGCTACATTGATGACTTCCGCCGCCTACTGATACTCTTTGACACGCTTGATACCTGATGATTTGATCTGATACACTTTAAACTTTGTCATTTATCCTCTGCTGTCTTTAAACCAGATCAATTTGGCATGATCGGGCGATTTTCGGGCTTTTTCGGCGCACAACGGGCCAAGGAATCAAAATATTCCCCAAAACGGCCTATTTCCCGTAGCGATGCGCAATTAGCGCTTCGCGCTAATCGCGCATCGAAAACTACCTCTGTTTCTTGTTTCTGGAGCTCCGAAGTGCGATTTCTCTTCCTGCGCGAATTTTCGGCTTTGTGGCTGCTGATGTCAGCATGACGGTAGATGACATCAGCCTGCGGTGGGTCCCAGGTACAAAAGTGACATGGCGGGGTGCTGATACTGAAGGCGATGCGATGAACTTCTCTGATGTGATCGCAATATTGCATCGGCGGGAACGGGAAGGTGTTTTAGTTGGACATTTGGCGCTTGCGACCACCGATCGCCGATATCGCGATATCGCGTCGGGTGGCGAAGGATGGGGCACAACTTGCATGGAGAGGAAACTGCAATCTTGCGATGCGATCTGGCTTTCTATGGTCTGCGGAGTGTTAAGGAAGTCGGCAAGGGGTTTGTTGCGGTCGGAAGGAGTAAGAAGTGGGTGTGAAAGGTATTTGAGGCTTCGGAAGGGGTCCGATCACCTCAAAGGGATTTTATACTTTGGAAGGAGTCCATTGTATTTGGAAGATGGTTTGAAGGGGTGGCATGAGGGTTCTTGCTAAGTTTCAGGTAAACTGAGCAATTCTCGGGGGTGCTTATGGTTATTTTTAAACCAGGGGGAGGGATATTTACATAGGGGATGATTTACATAATATTAGTAGGGGGATGGGAACATATAGGGAGCTAAATAATAATGTTAGTGGTTAATATGGAGATGCTGAGGAAGTGCTAAGTTTTAGAAATCTTAGGCTGAAATGGGGGAATAGAATCTCATAGAGGGGATATGGAACAACTTTGAGTAAAGCAGATCTTTACCCAAGCAAATGCTATGAAAATGATGGAACTTAAGAGGTATCAAGCAGATCTTGACCTTTTTTGGGGAAGTTAGTTAATGATTGGTGGGGAAATGGAGAAAGGTAGTTAGTTATACCTGTTTTTGAGCTTCTCGCATAGAACTACCTGTTGATTGTGTCCTGAGTAAACATGACACCTGAAAACCTGGAACTGATCAGTAATTAGGATTCAGCAACCTCAAAACTACCTACCCAGCCTACTTGCCTAACATTTTTTCTTCTTTTGATTTGGGTGCACTTAGACGTGCAAACCCATCATTCCATTTTTTCTTTTCATGCTTTCCTATCTATAGACTACCCTTATTTCATCTAAGGGCCCAGATTAAGCTGTTGGGCTCCTTTGATTCTCTACCTTTCTAAGAATCTGCCAAGATTAAGTTGTTTAGACAGATTTACATTCTCTATATTCTAAAACAGGAAATTTAAACCTAGGGAGACCAAGATTAAGCTGTTTGGACCTCCCTTTAACTGAAAATTGGCGATACCGAGATAACTTCTCAAAAATTTGGAAGGCAATTAAATGAACTCTGAGTAGCCTTCTCTTCTTGGAGACTGTTAAGCAAATATGGAGCATTGCAGCATGCAAAGTATGACATATTTGGCCTGTAAAAATGTCAATCGTGAAATATGAGTAACCTTCTGCAGTAGGAGGCTAACAGGACCTATATTGCCAGGTAACAAAGGAGGAAGTAGAATCAACAATAAAATCCATGGCAAAAGAGAAAAGTCCTGGGCCAGATGGATGGTCCATTGAACTTTTCCTCCACTTCTTTGACCTAATAAGAGCTGAAATCACAGAAGTGGTGGAGGAATCCAGGAAAAAAGGTGAGGTCTATAGCCCTTATAATGCTACTTTTATAGCTCTCATTCCAAATAAGGAAGTTCCTGAAAGTTTTGAGGATTTCAGGCCAATTTCGTTATGTAACAGTATCTATAAAATCATAGCAAAGGTGATAGCGAACAGAATCAAACAAATTTTGTCGCAGCACATTTCAATGGAGCAATTTGGCTTCTTATCGGGAAGACAAATTCATGAAGCCATAGGAGTTGCTCAGGAGGTTATGCACAGTGTCAGACAGAAGAATAAGAAGGGTGTTGTCATTAAAATTGATTTATCCAAAGCATATGACAGAATAAACTGGTTATATATCAGGCTGCTTCTAACTCATCTTGGTTTCAGAACTGATTTCATCAGCTGGATCATGGGCTGTATTTCGAATGTTAGTTATGCAATTCTTATCAATGGAGCAGATTCTTCTTTCTTCAAAGGACAACGGGGCCTGAGGCAGGGATGCCCCTTGTCCCATCTTCTCTTCCTGTTAGTTGCAGAGGGCCTCAGCCAGCTGATCCACAAGGCCAGAAGAGAGGGGAAGGTAAAAGGTATTGAAGTAGCTACTAATTTATTTATCTCTCATCTCCTTTTTGTTGATGATATCTTGATCTTCACAAGTACTGAGCAAATTGAAATAAAGGAATTAAAAATCATTTTAGAGTTGTTTCTGAAAGCAACAGGCATGCAGATAAATTCCAGGAAATCCCAGCTGATAATGACAGGTATAGCAGCTCAAGAGAGGGCAAGGCTTCAATCCTTCTTCCCTTTCTAGCCTAGTACTTTGGATCTTCCTTTCAAGTACTTAGGTTTCTGGCTAAAACCAAATGCTTACAAGAAGGAGGATTGGAACTGGCTGATCGCAAAGATAGAATCCAGAATTTCCCATTGGAGTTTCAAATGTCTCTCTAGAGCAGGGAGATTGACCCTTATAAAATCAATGCTTTTGGCCATTCTAGTATATTGGGCAGCATTAACTTGGGTTCCCAAGGGCATCATGGAAAAGATCAGAAGACTATGTAGCAAATTCTTATGGGATGGCTCAAAGGAAAACTCGGTGCTACCATGGGTGGCTTGGGATAAAGTGGCAAGATCTAAGGAATGGGGAGGCTGGGGGATTAAAAGTCTTCCCGACTTTAGTCTCTCTCTGGCAGTAAAATCGGGATGGAGACTTATAAAGATGGAAAACCTATGGACCAGAGTGGTAAAAAGAAAGTATATAGACCCTGTCCCAATGGAAGATTGGATAAGAAACCCGGTCAAGAACAAGCAAAATGTCTCAGTGATATGGAAGGCAATGTTGGAATCATTCAAGGTAATTGAACAAGGATTGGCATGGAAGATCGGGAATGGCAGGAATCTAAAGATTGGGAGAGATCCATGGATAGGATGCAACGAAAACTATGCTTTATCACCTGGATTAATCAGGCATTTAGAAGGAAAAAACATTTTTACCCTAGACTAGGTGGAAAAGGCAGGTCAATCAAGCATGTGGAGTCAGGCTTGGAAAGATGGAGGGGACCTTGAGCTGGATCAAAGGTGGTGGAATGAATGGCATTCGTTTACTCAAGAACTTCTTCGCTCCAATGTAAGGATTAAAGACAGTTCGGACAGTTTGATTTGGGCCCACGGAGAAACCGGAGATTATTCTCCAAAAGATGGATACAAGTTCATTCTATCCAGGAAGGGATGGGGAGAACCAGAGTGGTGGTCGAAACATATATGGAAGCTAAAATGTCCAGCAAAGGCCAGACTCTTTTTCTGGTGTCTTCTAAGAAGGAAAATCCCAACCTGGGACATTCTTCAGTCTAGATACATGCATGGTCCTGGGAGGTGCACCCTTTGCAAAGATGAAGTGGAATCAATCAACCATATTTTTCTAAACTGCATTGAAACAAAGAATATCTGGGAGGAGGTAGAGAAATTGATGAAAAAAAGTTTGATTGGGGCAATGGGAACCTGGATGAGGCCTGGTCTAAATGGTGGCATCAATATCCGGAAGGGAATATGAGAAATCTTTCGCCCATCATCTACTGGGGCGTTTGGCTTGCTAGAAACAGAAGTATTTTTCAAGATAAGGGAACTTCGCCAAATGTCACTGCCATTCAAGCGGTATCCATCTACACCTCTATCCGAGAACCAGAGGAGAAAAAATCCCAAAATGTAAATAAGACAGTGCAAATCAAAGAAGGCATTCCCTGGGCTTTCTTTGACAGAGCCTCACAAAACAACCAGGCAGGAGCAGGTATTATCATCCATCTAAATGCAAACCACTCCCTAAAAGCTTCAGTTGGATTGGGGTCAGGATCAAACAATTTTGCTGAAATGTCAGCTCTGAGACTCCTCCTATGTTGGCTAATTCAAAGAAACACCTTCACAATTCAGGTCTTTGGAGACTCTCTCAATGTTATAAATTGGGTCAACAGAAAAATGTTAGGGTCCCATCCTAACCCCCTTATCTATGTAATGGGACCACGTCATAGTCAAGAGTCAATAAAGCCCATATTAATAATTGTAAGTGGTTAATCGCAAGTAATGAAGGGACCACAGTTAGTTGCAAATGGGGGGTAGTATTAAATAAAGGGTAAATGGGCGGTAGTATTAGATAGATGGTATTAATAAAACCCACGGTATTGGCCCGTGGTATTGCATGTATGAGTCATATATAAAGGATAGAGAATCCCTGCGAGGAGTATCGTGTCTTGTTTTGTAATCGAGCTCTGCTCTATTGGAGGTTGCCCCCTCGAAGAGGCCTGTGAACATTTCTCTCTGAGTAATAAAATCATTGCTATTCTGTG
>APFE030872885.1:7585-33261 GCA_000404065.3 Pinus taeda
GAACTCATACTTATTCCCTCAATTAGTGGAGGAAATTAAGGATAAATTCCTCAATCAGTGGGACAACTCATGTGCATGCTCACAAAGACTTCAAAATTGAATTTCCTTAACTAATTAACTCAACTGAATTAATTAATTAATATTTCCAACTACTGTTAAGACCAAAATTAATTTTACTTCCTATAGATAGGCTAGGGACTACTCTAAATAGGAAGGGACCCAGAAATGCTATTTTTAAAACTTTCTATTTTTAGCAGTTTCACCTCTCACCTTTAGTCCTGGTAAGTGCTTCAAACTTCTTCCTTAACCCGTGATGTTCATGCAAAGGGACCACCTTTTTCTTGTGCTAAGCCAGTTCCTATTGAACCATCAATACCTCATTCTGCAATTTTCTGATGACGACCTCTCTTACCAAGGGGGTGTGAAGGGGTGTTCATCTATTTGGGCCTCTCCATCCTAGGTCTCCATAGGGTTAGTCTGCATAATAGCTTCAGCTACTCCTTGAATTATACAATCAACTTGAACATCTTCTTCAACATCTATTTGGACAACAGTATCCACAGTGGGGTGGTCCGTTTGAGTTCCCTACGAAAAGATACAGGGGTCCTTAGTTTGCATGGCAATGTCCTCTATCATAGCTAGCTCAGTCTGGGTTTCTTTTGGACATACCACAAGAAAATTAATCTGAGTCTCAACATCCTTCCTAGAACATTATTCTATTTGTGTTCCTGCAGTTTCCATTTCCACTTTCAATTTCCTGGTTTTGGTTACCTCTTTTAACCAATGTTTCAGCTGCCTAATTACTTGCTTATGTTTTCTATACTTTCTGAGCATATTTATAGGCATATCTCTGTATGACTTCTCTACTCTAGGGCCTTCATCTAAGAGTGGGTTAGCTGCGTTATCCTCTGTTTCCTATACCAATTGTACTATGTCATCGTTAGGGATGTTCCCAATTGGAACTGTGTCTTCTGGTGGAATTTCTCCTTCTAACTTGTTGTTATTATGTATTTCATTTCTAGGATATCCCAATGCAATGGTATCTCCTGAAAAATTATCATTCTCGGGGTCTTCTCCTTGGTAGGCCTCGTCTGCAGGGGACTTCAAAAAGGGAGTATCACTTGGTTGATTGGCATCTCTCAAGTTTTCATCTTCAGGGATTCCTTCTGCTGGGGAGTCCACTGGACTGGTGCCTACTATTTGAGTTTATTTTCTGATGGCTTCTCTTTCATGTACCTCGGCTTTGAGGGGTGTTTACATAGAAGGAATTGACTCCCTCTATTCCTTCATGGCATCAGTGCATGGCTGGGTTTACTCATGACCGGGGTTGTCAGCAAGGACCGACTAGTCAGGGGTACAATTTTGTTTTTCAATGCTCCCTGACTATTCTCTACCTTCGGTAAACATTCCCATGCTTCCCAATACCATGGCCACTTCCTCCTCATAGTCTTGCAAAGGAGGGTCTTGCAGACTAAGGGGAGGTGTGTGGGATGGTCTAGCTTCCTCTGCTTGGATTGGGATGCACTGCTAGGCTTTCACTTGCACATAGTTCCTACGCTTTACTGATTCTAAGGGTGTAGAGGGATTCTTTCTCTTTATTGTTCTCTTTGGGCCTGGGGTTCTTGGCCCTTGCTACTTTGTTTCCACATTTTCCAAGGGTGGAGCCAAGGTAGGATTTATGATACTATCCGATGTTAACTATTGTTGGGCCAATCTATTTGTGATAATTAATTTAATTAACCCATGATGCCTTACTACACTATGTGGGTCCTTGGCTTTCCTTACCCGTTGGGCGATATCGTGTAATAGGGAATTCAAATAAACTGGTAAATTAACTAAAATTCTTTTCTTTAAAATGGCTATAAGTTTCCGTTGTTGGGGCTTTACCACATCGTGTCAACTTTCGCAGGTGATGTATCTTTGGATGATGACCACTAGTTCTTGCCACGGTTACTGTAACGCCGAAGGATGAATTCCTTTCCCTGTTTGTACTAGCCGCTCACTTGAGTCCTGGAATACTTCAATTTCATTGTATAAAAGGACAGGTTTATCTACCCATTTCATCCCCTCTACCAAAAGTCTGGTGACTTGGGCCAAGACTTCTTCAAACAACATCATGCTTATACCTTTTACCACTGTTCTACCATTGTATGGATTTTGCAGAAATTCCAGCATTAACTCCTCATGAAATCCCTACAATCTATTCAAATACTATAGCCAACTAGCGTGTTCAAGGATTTCGTGAGCTTGATCTGACACTATCAGCACTGGAGGTTCACTCGAGATAGCTCTTCTGCCCATGGCTGCTGCACCTGAGGCTGGTTCACCTGTATGTAATTAATAGGGAAATGATGTTGTTTGGACAATTATTATCATTTTTATCTAAGTCATTCATCCTTTCAGCCATATTTAACGCAAAATCATAAGTTCACATGCCCACCATAATGGCTGCCATCCTTCGTCTAATCGAAATTTCCTGCTAATTATTACACATTCATACTCATCATGTGGTTCAAACTCCGAAGGTAATCCAAATGATTGTCACACAATTATCCATAACTGTGATACTTGTCGTGCATACGCAGGCCATCTCCCCTCTAATGAGAAAAGGGCGTCCACGTAGTTTCAACAAACGAAAAGAAAGCAAATATACTAATGCGAAATAAATGTTGGCAACCAATCTAAAAACACAACACACAAATCAGTAAAGCATTTAAGCAATATTTGTCATCAGACGTGAATTGGCCAAATCAAATAAAAACAACAATTTTAAGTCATTATGTCAAAGATCTTCACCATAAGAGGAATTAATCACATCAGCATAATCGATGGTATGTGTTTAATGACTGTCATTTAATGATTGGATGTATGGAATATAATGAATATAGATTAAATTCACCATGCTATTCAGCTTGTAAAAGTTCCGCTTAAATGGAAATTCTCGTTATAAATAAATCCATAGGTGATAAGAGCTAGATGACATATGGCAATATAAGATGATACTCCAATACCACAAGCAAAGCCACTGCTACCAGCGGGCATTCATAGCCTCGACAAGGTTTCTTTTTAACCCCCCCAAATGAGATAGAGTCTTTCTTACAGTTAATTCTTCTTTTATTTGTAATAAAGAGACCACTATGTTGTATGATGAGACCCCCTGTTCTTCTGACATATTAATTATCAAGAAGGTCATTTCCTTGGTTTGGTAGTCAAATTGGAATGTCACCTGTTACATCCTTATAATCATGGTAGGCTGCCTCGTGATGAGACCCCCTATCCTCTTTAGACAATGCTTTAAGCATTTTGATATTTTATTTTTCTTTTGGGATTCTTATTGTAGAAAAAGGGAGGCTCATTTTCTCCTTAAGAGTCAGGGATGGTATAAGGTAAAAAGATGCCAATGAAAGTGTTATACTCTTATCCCCTTATCATTATATTAATGAGTTTTATCCATTTGGGAGTATAAACATAAGCCAACATGGATTAAGGATAATGAATCATTTCATGATGTGTCCAAAAGAAAAGATGTTCAGGCACTCATTGTAAATATACACCATATTAGTTTATGGATACGGTTAACCATCAAAAGGATTTTAGAAGTCATAATGATATTATTATTACCATTTTTCTTTAGAAGAGGCACAAATCGATTCAAATGGTTCTTATTTGCAATACAAAAGAAGAGGAGAAAATGGCATAATGATCAAGAAAAAAATGATAAAAATTCATAATTTAGCTTCTTAAAAGGTGTTTATTCGATTGAACGACAATTATTCAATTGTTTGAATGAAAGAATCAATATAGAAAATAAAAAGTGTCATTCAATCAATTGAACAACAATCATTCAATCGTTTGCACAATGAAATCAATAAAAAACAAAAAGTGTTGTTCAATCAATTGAACGATAGTCGTTCAATTTTTCAAATGACAAAATCAAAATAAAAACGAATGTGTTGTTTGTTAGTGTCAGTCTTGTCATACTGCCATCAGTGATCAAAATATACTCTTTTGCATTTGCATAATAGGAGTCCCATATTGTAAATTTTCATCACTCCATTAGGTCATGGATCCACTAATGGTTGAGGTCACTTCAGTTTTCCCTCATGAAATATACTTGTGGATCCTTTTTTCTATAGTCTTCAGTCATGGTTCATTTTCATTCTGCAATTCCATTTCATTAGGTCATAGGGTTTGGTCTCATTAGGTTTAGGGTTTCCACTTTGTCAAATTTGATGGTTAAATGCTAATAAAGATAAAAAAGGACATGAAGATGCCAAATAAACTCAAGCATAGTATCTGGAAAGTCAAAAGTTATTCTTTTTAAAGCTTAATGAAATTTTCACCTCAAAACATGTTTTGAGTTGAAAATAGAGTATTTTGTTTCTATTGTCATTTCTGATGTAATTTCATGTTCCTATATGTAATATTGATTCCCAGCTACTCCTAAGAATCAATACATACTTCCTAGCTACAAACATTGCAAAAAATCAAGTTAGCATGAGCTAATCCACCTGCAAAAGCGAAAGTGAAACAAGCATTAAAAACAGGGTTTTCAAAAAGGCATAGAACATTGGAAAAGTGGGTTTTCTTAAAGTAAAAATGAAAATGGTGCCCATATAGAAACCCTCTCATACTACTTTTATTTCATTATGTTATTTTGCAAGTCAAAGAAACCAAAGAAGAGAAGAAAAAAGCAATTTCTAGCAAAATAGGGGCGGCGATGCGCGTAGGAAGCTGGCACTGTGCTTCTGGAGGTATTTTGCCCGACGTTGTGCATAGGGCCTTGTGTTGCACATAGGGTTTTTTTTCACAGTGTAATTTTCAACAGGTGTTGCGCATAGGGCATGGTGCTGCTCATCTGTGCAGGAGCGTTGCACGTAGGGCAACAAAACATAAAAACACTCCAATCTTTAGATTTTTTCCAAATTTCCTCCAAATTTCACCTTGTACAAGTAAGTACTATAACCTTGCTTGATGATTGGCTTGCATATGTGAAGTTTTAGACAATTTTTCATTCCTAATATAAAACCCTAGTGTTTCACTATAAACCCTGATCATTCTGTTTTTCCCATTCCCTAGTTTCATAACTAAACCCCTTACCCATCATTCCCTTCACCCTCATCTACATTTCACCATCTATCACTCATTCCCTAAACCCTCCCCTCACTCTCATGGCTTGTCCATAACTACCTAAGCTCACTCAAACTCATCCCTACAAACCCTAGAGTATCCCATTCATTCCCTTTTATTGCCTAAAATTGTGCAAACTAAGAAAGTTGGTTAAACACGAATAAAGGTGACAGTGATTATGATGAGGAGAATACAACAAGTGATAGTTCAGTTGAGAGGAGCATGAAACATAGAAAACCTCATAAAGGAGTTAAAATCATCAGAGAAGAGCCAACTGACCTAACAAAACTACATGCCTCCCCATTAGCAGTTTCTTGTTCCAGACACCTTCAATGTTATGAATTCTGTGAACTAGTGGAGAGAGTTCAGTTTCATCATGAATTGGCTAGACTCTTTGTAGCCAACCTACATAAAAATGAAGTGACGCTTGATGGGGTGACTTTCACAATGTCACCATCTATTATTTCAGAGGCCACCAGAATCCCTGATATTAGTGAGAAATGGTATAAGGCTCAGGACCTTGATGAGCATTAATATGAGCCTTACATTAAGCCTTAGTATAGAAGTCAGGTGAAGATGCTTTTCCCTTTCAAATTCTTGGAGAATAGGTATGTCCCCTTGATGAGGATTATCATCAAATATTTCATTTGTGAGGGCAGGCTTTCTAGGTTGTACACTTACCATATCAGGCTACTCATGCACTTTACAAGGGTGAAGATGTTGAACCTCCCCTAATTTTTGTTTAGAAACATTGATAAGATGGCTTACCTTGTGCAAAAGAAGCCATACCCTCAGCAAATGAACAACATATATCATTACTCCTTGATCAAGATTATTGTTCTTCACCATCTCAATCTTTTCAATAACCCTTGGGAGACTTTCATTGCTCATGACAAGTTCAAGGGACCTCAGGTTCCTCCATCCATGGTGCAAGAAACAGGTGGGCCCTCTACTCGTGAAAATAGGAGAGGAAAACAAGGAGACAAAAACTGCTGAGGTGCCCGTATTCTTGACATATCAAAGAGGTACAAGGAAGTTATTTGCAGTTGCTAGGCAAGTGTTTGGTCCACAATATGTGGAAGGGACCTTGCCTTCTTCATTAGTTCATAGGAAAATGTTATCTCCATAGGGTGTGGAAGGGGCTTTTCCTTCTACATCAACATAATAGGTATAGGTTGAGCAGCTGAACATAGGGAAGGAAAAGGTACAAGAGGATGACTTGGATGATAAGGAGGAAAGAGATTTTGACTTAAATGAGCATGAGAAGCCGCACCAGCGTTATACTAATGGAGTTGATATCATTGACTTGGAGGCTTAGGATGAACAAACCATCAAAGACATGATCATACAAGAAATGTAAGCTGAAATACAAGCTTTGGCGTGTTAGAACCTAGATTTACCTCAGGCTAAAAATGTAAGATTCTAGGTCCACATCAAACCATGCTCAGCCTAGTAGCTAGCACTAACAGGTCAGGAGAGGGCTCTCTCCGGGTCTATCTCAGCAAATTATATTCACTAAAGGCTTGAGATGACTGATTTGATTACTGATTTTAGGCTAGGTATACATGTGCAAGAGGTTTTTGAATGAATTGATGAATTGTTGGCTCATATGAGAAGGCGGATTTTGGGGTGTGGGGAATGAGGCACAGTTCTGCAGGGATCTCGATGGGGCAAGGTAGGAAACTGAATTTGGAACTCTAATTCAAGTGTGATGGATGGATTTAGATAGAGGAGTAGTTGAAGAGGGCAAGGGAAACCATGGATTCTCTCCAAGTAGTGGAAAACATCAAAAAACTAAAACAAACTTCAAGTAGAGCACGACACTTTTCAATGTATTCTACTTACACTCTTGTTTGTTTAGCTGGGAAGAAATAAATAGAAATGATACATATAACACATCAATAAATTCACAAATACATAAGAAAGAACTGTACCAAAACAAATGCCACAGGGATCCCAAAGAGTATTGCAAATCCTGGTCTCAATTCCTTAGCCAAAATACTGACATGAGTGTACCATGAAGCTCAAGGCTTTCTCAAGAGTCTAACCCTGCCAATGACTGAAAAAACACATAATATAGACAAAGCATAGCTCATCCTTACCTCTAGGGGTCGATCTCACATGTTTAGGAGCTGATCCAATTGATTCTAAACTAGGAACTAGAAATCAGGCCATGAAATAATATGCCTCTAGAAACAAGGGAGCTGATTCATTCAATTTCAAAACAACTTTTTAACTGATGAATCTACCTAACCAAGTGAAAATTCAAGATATTTACATCATGATCCATTAATGTACATGAAATTACATCATAATTTTACAATATGAGAGTGAAAAAGTCAAACTGGCCAAGACTGGGCGAAAAACAAAGCAAAATTTGGTCAAACTGGCAATTTTTCCTCTATGCGCAGCGCCTGATTCTCTATGCGCCACAACTGTTTTGACCCACTTTTGGAGGCCTTCCCAATGTCCACATTAGCTTCAAGTGTTCTTGTTGGAAAGGGCTTCCTGTTTAATTTCGAACCTAAGTGGAATTTTTCAATTCGGCCTTCATTTGCTTTATCAGAAACTAAATCTCTTAAGACTGCTTCCTGTGTGTCAAAATAGGGGCAGTGAGGTCATTTTTTGAGTTTTTTTTACCTTTTCGAGGGCTCAAAACCGGCCCAAATTTCTTGGCCACAGGTAGGAAAGCATAAATTTTCATGCCAAATCCAAAAATGCTGAGTTTTTTGGATTTGGTGCCTCCTAGAAAAAGCGAGCGCCACATGGCGTGGCGCATAGGGCAGAATTTCCTGTTTTTTGTGCCAAAAATTTTCAAAATGCAAAAAATGCCCCAAATTTCTTGAAATTTAGGCTGAGCCTTCTCTATCAAGATCTATGTTGGGCCAAGGAAGCCTCAGCCAAAATCCAAAGTTGATCATGCTCCTTTTGCCTCTTTGAAGCCTTCTTTAATTTTGCCCTTAAATTCTTGATTCGGGCCTTGTAAACTTTGTTCCTCGCCATGTAGTGAAAAGCCATGTGTCTCAACAAGTTTTTATCCTTTTTGGCCTCATCCAACAATCTCTCTAAGTGGATATTGACTCTCTCGAGCCAAGACTCTCGATCGGCATTGATCTCTTGCTCAAGTGAAGTGAACTCCACCCTCCTTCTTTGGGTAACTTAGTAGTTATCCCTAATGTTTTGTAACTCCATGATTGTGTGTTGATATTCAAGATGCTTATTCCTCTGATCCAAGTATTTTATGATCCACTTAGCCCTCTCCAAGTTGAGGGACAAGGCCTTGAAGTCTGTCTGTTGCTCCTAGATGATCTCTTTGAGACTTGTGCTTTGCGGGCCCATGTTCGTATCATCATCCTCAATAAGAATAAAGTCCTTCTCACCTGAAGGCCCCTCATCCTGCATTGGCCTCTTTCCTTTTTCCTGAACCTGTGGTGTTGATGTCAGAAGCGAGGCCCCTTCCACCCCAGGTGGAGATAACACTCGCTTTGTTACTGCGAACAACTGCCTGCTGCCCTTCTGATAAGTGATAAATACCGACACAGTAGTAGTGTGTGTCTCATGACCTTTATGCTGATAAGAAGGTCCACCTGTCTCATGCAAAGTCTTTGAAGGTCCCTGAGGAGATCTGAAAAACTCTTGAGAGATGAAGTCATCCCAAGTGATGCCCTTAAGCCAAGCTGATGGACAACCACAATCTCGATGAGAGAAAAATGGTAAATGTTGTTGAACTGCTGTTGGGGATTTTTGTGCTACACTAGAGTGGTCATCTTCTCGATATTTCAGCACATGAAGTAAGGGATGTTCATCATTCGTACCCTGGTAAAATGCATGAGCAACCTGATATGATAAGTATATAAATAGGATAACCGACCCTCACAGCTGAAGTACTTCATGATCAATTTCATTAAAGGAGCATATTCATCTTTGAGGTATCAAAAAGGAAACACTCTCTTGAGATATCTCAAAAAGATGTGCTTAATTTACGGTTCATAATGTTTGCGGTCAATTTTCTGCCTCTTGTTCCATGGCTCTCCAATGTTAGGTGTGTTGGTTGCTAATGAAATGGATTCTAGTGTTAATGTGAAGGTGACACCAGCTAAAGTGGCTTGATCACCATGTAAATGCATCACAAATAGACGAGCCAACTCATGATGAAACTGAATGCTAGCAACCTTCTCACAAAATTCATAACATGACTGGCATTGGAAACAAGAGATGGCAAGAGGGCATGCCTGTAACTCAGCAAGAGTGGTTGGTTCTTCTCTGATATGTTTGCCACCTCTATGAGGCCTCCTGGGTGCATGTCCCTCTGTAGGTGAGTCACTGTGGGTTTCCTCTTCATAATCATATGAAGGATCAGATGCCATGGCTGCTGGTAGATAAACTGTCTTGGAGAAGTAGGTATTGATATGTTGAACTATCTTGAACTGTCTTTGGTGATGTGTTTGACCTCTGCCACCAAGGAAAATAGTGAAATAAAGGACTGTGGAGGAATAATTTAGGGAAATAGATAATTAGGCGCTGTTGGGGTAGGGTTAGTTAAGGGAATAGGGATTTAGAGTGTAGTTTGGGACTTTAAGTAAGAGACTAGGGTTTGGTGCACTTGGGATTTTGGGAAAGGGAACTTGGGATAGGGGATTAGTGAATTTAGGGGGTAGGAGAACTTAGAGAGTAAGGAAATCAATGGAAAAATGGGATGAGGGAGTGATGGAGGAATGATAGACTTGGTAGCAAAATAGTTAATCAAAACCTTAGGCAGCTAGTTTCTTTGAGGAATTTCAAATGGTAGGGTTTGATTTTTTTAAACACTCACCATTCATCAACCACCATAACATAAACACCAAACTTGGATAAACAATAGAGATGAAGGCTCTACCTACTTGTAACAAGACAAATTCGTGTGTTTTTGGTGATTAGAGCGAATTATGTAAGTTTTCGGGCTCTCTGGCTATGTGCGCCGCACAACATACCCAATGCACCGCACCCAACGTATGCATTGTGCCCTTGAAAAATAACACAAGAGTCTGAGGCCCAGTGTACCGCGCCTGGTGAGTGCATTGTACCTCCTGCCCAATGCGTCGTGCTGGTAACTTAGAGCGATTTTCACCCAATTTCTCACTTTCTCATCACAACAATCTTTGCTTTGCTTTCTCTTTGCTCTTGGAGTGCAAATGAGCTTTCAAACATTTGGAGAAATGATTTATACATGGATCTTTCCAAATTTTATTTTGCCAAACCCACTTTTATAATGTTGTGCAAATGACTTTATTTCAAACTCTGTTTTTTTTTTTGGACTTCTCACTTCATTTGAGTTTTGTGATGAACTAAATGACCCGAGCTTTGCTTGTTTTGCAGGTGATGGAACTACTAGGGATAAGGAAAGAAACTAGGATGCAGATGGAGTGATACACAATGAAGAAAACAAAATTTCATGATTTTTGTACAATAAAGGTAAAATACTCTGTTTTTTCCTCAAAACAAAGTTTTGAGGAAAAACACATTTTCAAACACTTGATGATGAATTTTATTGATGCTAAAACTCCTCATGTTCTTGTTGGGGGTTATTGGGTGCTTTGAAACATTTTTTGACAAAACCCTAATGAAACCCTAGACCTAAAAGATAATGAAACCCTAAATGGACCTTCGCAATATTAAAGATAAAAAAGTGACTGTATATGCTTTTAAATGATCAAACATGAACCAGCAGGTAAATGAAAATGAGGAAAACTATAGGAAATCCACTACCGTCAAATGATCCATGTGCCTAACATAATGCAAATGACTGGGCGGGACACCTAAATATGAAATGCAACAAGAGGATTTGATCTCTGATGGATGGATGAAGATACCGACACTAACATGGCAGACAACCTAGAGAGAGCCAAGTTTGTCATCACATACTTGGAACAAGAGAACAAACAATTAAGTGATAAACAAATCCTCATGGAGCTTGAGCCACTGAAAACAAACAGGCAAAGTGAGAAAGAGGTTCATGTCAATATGACTCCTATCGAGCAAGAAATTGAAAATGATAGGGAGACTTGGCTTGAAAGAGTCAACATACATCTTGAAGGGTTCATTGGGAAGACCAACAAGGACAAGAAAATGCTTAGACACATGGCATACCATTACATGACTCGCAATAAAATTTGTAACATGAGGATCAGAAAGTTGAAGGCTAGGTAAAGGAGGGCTTTAGAAGGCAAAAAGGAGGAGGATAGATTGAATATGCTGGCTGAAGCCTCCCTGGCTAATCAAAGCTGTTGATGGTGGTGCCTCATACCAATTTTGAGCATTTTTTGAGGAAATTTTGTCATTTTTGAATTTTGGAAATTCAATACACAGAAAATCTACCCAAAAGCGCAGCGCCACTGGCATTGCGCTTTTTCTAGGGGCACCCAATGTACAAATGGCTTGCATTTTTGGATTCAAGGCATCAAGTACATGCACCCTAGCAATTTTCAGAATTTTTGGAGTAGAATTAGTTCACCAGAAGGTCCAAAAACACTCAAACTTTGACCTCTCTCCCAGTTTTTGGACACACAGAAGAAGCCTTGGGAGAATCAATGTTTGAGGAGGCAAATGAGCTCCAAGTCTAGAAACTCTAGGTGTTCCAGAAACTAGAATTGAAGACATTTCCAATGAGCTATCCTGGGCTAAATTTGGATGATGGGAAGACCTCCAAAAGTGGAGTCAAACTGGCATTGCGCATAGGACCAGTGGCACTGCGCGTAGGGCATTACTCAGGATGATTGTGTTTCCAAATTTAGACTATTTTCTTATTTTCTCTCTCATGGAGGTGAATTTGCTGATGTAATTAATGCCATGGTTTGTAAATGTAATAGTAAAACACTAGTAGATGGTAGATTCATTAGATAAAAAGTGGTTTTGACGGTAATGAATCAGTTTCCCCTCTTTTAGAGGCCAGGTGTTTGACTGTCTAGATTCCTGGTCCTTGTTTAGAAATGGTTGAAACAACTCCTCTTCTCATGGTTTCGACCCCTGATGGTTAGGATGAGTGATTTCAATGTCTATATCATGTGTTTTCTTTTTCATTTGGAAGGGTTGGACTCACTTGGATGCTCAGAGCTTGATTGCACATCATTGTAAGTAGTTTGGTAAGGAAATTAATAGGATTTGCAGCTATTTTTATGGGATCCCTATGGTATGGAATTCTAGCAAAGTTTATTCTTTTGTAATCATTTGTTTACATGTTTTATGTATGCCATCATCCATTTGATCGCTTCTAATTGAATGTTATGAAGTTAGATAGGTAGAATCCATTGTTACAGTGCTCTACCTTGGGAAATCATTCAATATTTTATGTTTTCTACTATTTGAAGAGGATCCATGATTGTCACATTCCCTCCTTAGCTCCTCACCAGTCTTAAAAATTTCACACCATTAAGCCTAAAGTGCTAAATCCCATGCCTACCTTTCCCCATAGAACACCCTGCATTTCTTAACTAGTTTCCCAGACCTAAACTGCCCAACTCCATCTAATCCAACAAACACCAACAAAATCAATAAAAACCTTTCGAGCTACTATACCTAGCCTAAAATCCTTACTTGATCCATTCATCTTGACTGAGATTCTAAAGGATAGATCCTTCTCCCGGCTTTGTAGGGCTAGCTACAAGGCTAAGTTTGGTTTGTGGTTACCTTGGAATTGCCTCCCTTCAGCCTGAGGTCAATCTAGGTGATAACATAGTGGCGACCATACTGGGAAAAGAAATACTAATCACCCCAGTAATATCTTTCAACAAAATTCTTGAACTTTTGATGATGAGTTTTAGAATTGTCTATGCTGAAATAGAAAGTTGTAAAGCAATATAAAAATTTCGAAATTTGAGCACACTGGCTTCGAGAAAGTACACAAGGTCCAATCCTGATCCAAATCCTCCCCCTCTATTTGAAAATCCCAACCTTATTATGAGAATAATAAGAAGACAAGAAAGTTCAATAAGCCCTAGACCTATTTTTAAATCCAATTCTTGTCCTAGTGAGTGGTTTTTTATTGAAGACCTCCCTTTTGATGAGTATTTTGACCTTTCTCTATTTAGGACCAAATCTAAAACTACACTTAATGTTACAGTTCTAAACCTGGAATTTGTTGCAGATCTTGAAATTCAAATGGATAACAAATAAATTGACGACTATATCTTAAATTGTCCTCAATCGTCCATCACTACTGCCAATATCCCTGAGCTTTCATAATCAGCATCCACTACTCTCAGTTCATCAGTATTCCCATCAATTTATGAAGTCCATTCTCAACCTCAGTTTATACCTACCCTTCACCTTCAACCAATCATATCTGATCAAAAACCTATCACCCCTACTTCTCCATCAACCACTCCATTAAACCCTAGTAGCTCAACTATTGTTTCAAACCCGCCTTGAGTCATGGCTGCCTGGTATGCACCCCTTGTTTTACCTTAGAATCTGGATGATATGCCTGCTATTACCAAAGTAAAATACCTCTTTTTGATGCCACTCAGAGTATTACAACGCATGAACATGTTGACAGAATGAATGACTTCTTTGACTTTCATGAGGTAGAGGAAGAAAATGTGACTATGAGATTACTCGTGGAAAGCTTTGGAGGTGAAGTTCGAAAATGGTTCTGAGCTTTACCAGCAACCTCTATCAACACTTTGTCGGTTCTCCATAGACAATTCTTAGACCAGTGGGAGGTAAAGAAGAACCCACTCCAAATTTTGTCTGAGTATGAAAATATCAAAAGGAATGCGGGTGAAAGTGTGAAAGAAAATTGTGTAAGGTATAATACAATATATAATGCTATTCCGGTTCATATTAAACCACCAATGGGGTTAGCCTTGCCCAAGTTTCCAAACGGTTTCGATGCTGATATGGCATATCAGTTACAAGAAAGAGATCCTACCACACTTGAAGATATACAGAAGAACGTTGTAAGTGTAGAAGTAAATCTGCTGGCCAAAAGAGCGAGAATGAAATATAAAAAGAAGGTGACTATAAAGGAAGAAGCATCTACCTCAAATGTTAAGGTGAATACTTTGCTCTGGAAAGTTGAGAAGATGTTTGACCAGCTGACTGTTGCAGATAGAACTAAAACACCAATCAGGAATCCAAACTTTAGAGGATAGCAGCAACCCCAATTCTGGATTAAGCAGAGGGAACAAAAGGCACAAGATCAAACAACACAAAAACAACAGGTCAGAACTCCTTTGTAGTAGAAATATGTGCACAGAATGGAGGAGGAAGATGAGGATGATCCGTTGGTTGAAGTAAACCATTTCTTCACTGCCAATGGTATGCCCATTTTTCTGACAGAAGATGAAGAATATACAGAGGTTCTAGAAACCCAAAGGGATGAAGATTACATACTAGCAAATGAGGCAGTTTTGGAGGATGAGTTAGATGATTATGAGCAAGGATATATGAATTCCTTGACACTACATCAGAAGCAATATTCTTTGAGAAGCAAGGATGTACCAGTCAGTCAAATTCAAAAAAGAAAGGAAGCACAATCTAAAATGATTCTTCAAGCATTTAGAAGAAAGGGAAAGAGCCTGCTGAACCAAGTTCCAACAAAGGACCATCACCAAATAATGTTGCAAATGAGAAGAACAATCAGCAAAGTGAAACAAAAGAAAGAGTAGAAAAGAAGGACCCTCCTGTCAAAGAGGTAGAAAAATTTTTAGCTTTTAGTTTAGAAAATGAAATCACTAAATTAAAAGTTTCAATTCCTTTAACTGAGCTGGTAAAGAACAACAGTTATAGAAACCATGTGTCTCGAATTTTGCAAGTAGATCCTTTATCAGACATGGTCAATGTAGAATTTGATCAACCTGAGCTCATTTTTGGCCCTACCTTAGAAGGTCAGTCTGAAGATAGTGAAGTTCCTCCATTTTATATAAGCCTTATATTACACGAGTATGTTCTCCATAATGCCATGTTTGACTCCGAAGCTTCTCACAATCTGATGCCAAAAGCCAATATGAAGAGACTAGGCCTTGACATTACTCGAAAATATCATGACCTATATTCTTTTGATTATGGTAGGGTACAAAAGTTAGGTGAAGAGGCTCTTCCCTTTCAAATTCTTGGAGAAAAGGTATGTGTGCTTGATGAGGATTATCATCAAATATTTCACTTGTGAGGGCAGGCTTTCCTAGTTGTACACTTACCTTAGCAGTCTCCTCATGCACTTTACAAGGGTGAAGATGTTGAACCTCCCCTAATTTTTATTTAGAAACATGGATAAGATGGCTTACCTTGTGTAGAAGAAGCCATACCCTCAACAGATGAACAACATATATCATTACTCCTTGAAAAAGATTATTGTTCTTCACAATCTCAGTCTTCTCAATATCCCTTGGGAGACTTTCATTGCTCATGACATGTTCAAGGGACCTCAAGTTCCTCCATCCATGGTGCAAGAAACAGGTGGGCCCTTTACTCATGTGAAAACAGGAGAGGAAAACAAGGAGACAAAAACTACTGAGGTGCCCGTATTCTTGACATATTAGAGAGGTACAAGGAAGTTATTTGCATCTGCTAGGCAAGTGTTCGCTCCACAAGATGTGGAAGGGACCTTGCCTTCTTCATCAGTTCATAGGCAAATGTTATCTCCACAGGGTGTGGAAGGGGCTTTGCCTTCTACATCAACAAAACAAGTACAGGTTGAGCAGTTGAACAAAGGGAAGAAAAAGGTATAGGAGAATGACTTGGATGATGAGGAGGAAAGAGATTTTGACTTAACTAAGAATGAGGAGCCGCAATAGCATTATACTCATCATGGAGTTGATATCATTGACTTGGTGGCTCAGGACAAACAAACCATCAAAGACATCATCATATAAGAAAGGGAAGCTCAAATACAAGCTTTGGCAGACAACCTAGAGAGAGCCAAGTTTGTCATCACATACTTGGAATAGGAGAAAAAACAATTAAATGATAAACAGGTCCTCATGGAGCTTGAACTACTAAAAGCAAAGAGGCAAAGTGACAAAGAGGCTCATGTCACTTTGACTCCTATCGAGCAAGAAATTGAAAATGATAGGGAGAATTGGCTTGAAAGAGTCAACATACATCTTGAAGGGCTCATTGAGAAGGCCAACAGGGACAAGAAAATTCTTAGACACATGGCATACCATGACATGACTCACAATAAAATTTGTAACACGAGGATCAGAAAGTTGAAGGCTAGGTTAAGGAGGGTTTTAGAAGGCAAAAAGGAGGAGGATAGATTAAAGATGTTGGCTGAAGCCTCCTTGGCTAATCAAAGCAGCCGATGGTGGTGCCTCATCCCAAATTTGGTATTTTTTGAGGAAATTTTGTCATTTTTTAATTTTGGAAACTCAATACACAAAAAATCTACCCAGAAGCATAGTGCCACTGGTGTTGTGCTTCTTCTAGAGGCACCCAATGCACAAATGGCTTGCATTTTTGGATTCAAGGCATCAAGTACATGCACCCTAGCAATTTTCAGAATTTTTGGAGTAGAATTAGTTCACCAGAAGGTCCCAAAACACTCAAAATTTGACCTCTCTGCCAATTTTTGGACACACAAAAGTAGCCTTGGGAGAATCAGTGTTTGAGGGGGAAAATGAGCTCCAAATCCAGAAGTTCTAGGTGTTCCAGAAACTAGACTTGAAGAAGTTTCCAATGAGCTATACTAGGATAAATTTGGATGACAGGAAAGCCTCCAAAAGTGGAGTCAAACTAACACTATGTGTAGGACCAATGGCACTACGCATAGGGCATTTTTACTCAGGATGACTATTTTGTTAAATTTCGACTATTTTCTTGTTTTCTCTCTCATGGAGGTGAATTTGCTGATGTAATTAATGCCATGCTTGGTAAATGTAATAGTCAAACGCTTGTAGATGATATTTTCATTAGATAAAAAGTGGTTTTGAGGGTAATGAATTAGTTTCCCCTCTTTTAGAGCCCAGTTGTTTGACTGCCTAGATTCCTGGTCCTTGTTTAGAAATGGTTGAAATAACTCCTCTTCTCATGGTTTCGACCCTTGATGGTTAGGATGAGTAGTTTCAATGTCTGTATCATGTATTTTCTTTATCATTTGGAAGGGTTGGACTCACTTGGATGCTCAGAGCTTGATTGTACATCATTGTAAGCAGTTTGGCAAAGAAATTAATAAGATTTGCAACGATTTTTATGGGATCCCTGTGGTATGGAGTTCTAGCATAGTTTCTTCTTTTGTAATCATTTGTTTACATGTTTTATGTATGCCACCATCCATTTCATTGCTTCTGATTGAATTTTATGAAGTTAGATAGGTAGAATCCATTGTTACAGTGCTCTACCTTGGGAAATCATTCAATATGTTATTTTTTCTACTGTTTGAAGAGGATCAATGATTTTCACATGCCCTCCTTAGCTCCTCACCAGTCTTAAACATTTCACACCATTAAGCCTAAAGTGCTAAATCCCATGCCTACCTTGCCCCATAGAACACCCTACATTTCTGACCTAGTTTCCCAGACCTAAACTGCCCAGCTCCATCTGATCCAGGAAACACCATCAAAATCAATCAAAACCTTTTGACGTACTATACCTAGCCTAAAATCCTTACTTGATCCAGTCATCTCGACTGAGATTCTAAAGGAGAGATCCCTCTCCCGGCCTTGTAGGGCTAGCTACAAGGCTAAGCTTGGTTTGTGGTTACCCTGGAATTGCCTCCCTTTAGCCTGAGGTCAATCTAGTTGATAACATTGTTCAATCAATTCAACGAAATTTTTTCAATTGTTTGAACGGTGAAAACAAATGAAAACAAATTGGGTTGTTCAAACAATTGAACGACAGTTGTTCACTAGTTTGAACAACGAAAATAAATGAAAACAAATTGTGATGTTAAATCAATTGAATGAAAATCATTCAATGCTTTGAACAACGAAAATAAATGAAAACAAATTGTGTTGTTCAATCAATTGAATGAGAGGTGTTCAATTGTTTGAACAATGAAAATAAATGAAAACAAATTGTGTTGTTCAATCAATTTAAGGACAAACGTTCAATTGTTTGAACTACGAAAAACGAAAAGGAAAGTATGTTGTTCAATCAATTGAATGGAAATCATTCAATTGTTTGGGAAGCAAAAACAAAAAGAGGAAAATATATTGTTCAATCAATTTGAACAACATTCATTTAGTAGTTTGAACAACGAAAAACAAGAAAGGAAAATGTGTTGTTCAATTAATTGAATGACAATCGTTCAATTGATTGAACAACGAAATACAAAAAAGGAAAATGTGTTGTCCAATCAATTAAACAACAAATGTTTCGATGTTTGAACAGTGAAATACAAAAACAACAAAATGTGTTGTTCAATCAATTGAACAACAGACGTTCAATTGTTTGAACATCAAAAACAAAGAAGAAATTGTGTTGTTCAATCAATTAAATGATAGATGTTAAATTGTTTGAACAATAAAATCAAAAAAGAAAATGTGATGTTCAATCAATTGAACAACACACATTCAATTGTTTGAACAACAAAAACAAAAAAGAAAATATGTTGTTCAATCAATTGAACGACAGACGTTCAATTGTTTGAATCAACAAAAACAAAAAAGAGAATGTGTTTTTCAATCAATTGAACAGAAGACATTCAATTGTTTGAACAACAAAAAAAAAAAAGAGAATGTGTTGTTCAATCAATTGAACAACAGACGTTCAATTGTTTGAATCAACAAAAAAAAAAAAAGAGAATGTGTTGTTCAATCAATTGAACAACAGACGTTCAATTGTTTGAATCAACAAAAACAAAAAGAAAATGTGTTGTTCAATCAATTGAATGACAAACGTTCAATTGTTTGAACAGCAAAAACAAAAACAAAATGTATTTTTCAATCAATTGAACGACAAACTTTCAATTGTTTGAATGACAAAAACAAAAAAGAAAATGTGTCCAATCAATTGAATGACAAACATTCAATTGTTTGAACAACAAAAAAACAAAAAAAGGAAAATGAAACTTCCTTAAAAAATTCATATTTACATGGTGATGCCTACAAAGATATGTACATTATTTACAATTCCTCAATCAATTTCAATTTTTTAAAGGAAAAGTTGTTGGGTTATCATTCCCTGCAGCTAGAATTTGCGTGGAGGGGTCCTCGCGTACCTTCTCGTAGAAATACTCGTTGGTAAGAAATTGATGATAGAGGTGCACTCGATGCCTGTTTACCTTAAAAGAATGGTCGGATCCGTCTATGGTAGTCAAGGTAAGAGTACCATTATTATGTACTTCTTGAATATCATAAGGGCTGAGCCATATTGTTTGTAACATGCCCGAGAAGTCCTAGAATCTGGACTTGTATAGAAGTGCCCAATCCCTTTTTTGAAACATTTTCTTCTTGATAAGGGTGTCATGCCATTTTGCCCTTTACTGTTGGATTATTGCAATTCATTGCAAAGAAAGAAATCAAGCCTCATCTAGTTTGTTAATTTGTTGAAGACACTCGGTTTGGGATTCTGTTAAATCGATACCCCCTTCCTGGGCCTTCCTTGTCTTTATTTCGAATTCGATTGGAAAGATTGGTTCTTTACCGAACACAAGATGGTATGGAGAGTATCCAGTAGTATTTCTCCAAGTCGTACAATAGGCCCACAAGGCCTCTGGCAGTCTAGCAGCCCAATCTTGCCGATGTGTTGAGACTGTCTTGGTTAAAATCACTTCTATAACCTTATTGGTGCTTTTGACCTGCCCGTTCGCCTACGGGTGATACAGAGAAGTGATCCTGTGCGTAATATGATGGTTTTTGAGAGTGGCAACAATATTGTGTCCTATGAATTGATTTCCCCCATCTGTGATCACCTTTCGCAGTAATCCATACCACACAAATAGCCCAAAAAGCAAGTTAATCACTACTTCCTCTGTGGCTCATGGTAAACCTATTGTTTCCACCCATTTTTTCAAATAATATGTGGCTACCAGTATGTAGGCCTTCTGATTGGATGGCGGGTGGAATGGACCTACAAAGTCCAATGCCCAACGCTCGAAGGGTTTTATGACTAATTGGTGTTGTAGAGGCATTTCATCAGATTAGCCAGGTCGGCCCATCCTTTGGAAATTATTGCAGGCCTGGGCATATTTTTTAGCATCCTTAAAAATAATGGGAAAACAATAGCCCATTTGTAATACCTTATGTCATGTCCTTTGATTTGCGAAATATCCCCCGCAGGGTTCATCATGGCAAGCCTTCAAAATGTCATGGATCTCATCCTCGCGGATACATCTGCTTATACACATGTCAGTCCTTGTATGAAAAATATATCTGCCTATCCAAGAGAATCGAACACTGCACTAAACAATCAATTTTCTTTCTCTTGTCATTAAATGTTTAGGTAGCTTCCCTACTGCTAGATAATTTTCCACATCTGTGTACCACGACATCTTAACTTCCCCCGCAAACAGGTGTTCATTTGGAAATTGGTCATCTACCACCACTGGATCATTCACCTTCAGAATTCGAGATAGAAAATCAACAACTGAGTTTTCCTTCCCCAGACAATCTTTAATGGTAATGTCGAATTCCTGCAAAAGCAATAGCCACCGTGTTACTCAACCATTTGTGATTGGTTTATTAGCTAGATATCGAATGGAAAAGTGATCAGTGTACATGAAGACTTGGTAGCCGGTTATAAAGTGTCTAAATTTGTTTATTATATGAATAACAACTAAGAATTCTTTTTCTGTCACTATATAATTAAGTTCTTCAAAAGTGAGATTTTTGCTAATGTAATATATAACATAAGGTTTCTTGTCCTCCTCCTAGCCGAGGACAACGCCTATAGCTACATCTGGTGCATCCGTGGAGATGTGGAAATGCAACTCCCAGTTTGGTCCATGTAATACCGGTGCTGTTGAGACTAGTTTCTTTAAACCTGCCAAAGATGTGTCACACTTGTTAGACCAACTTAAAGCAACATTTCCAATTAGAGCGTATAAGGGTGTCACAATCTGTGAAAAATTCTTGATAAACCTACGATAATAACCTGCATATCCTAGGAAGCTACGTACCTCTGTTTGAGTGCAGGGGGGTAGGTAGTAAAAGAATTACCTGTATTTTTGCTGGATCTACCTGTATTCCTATTGCAGAGATGTAATGTCCCAGGATCACAGCCTCGGTCATCATCATGTGATACTTGAAATTGCTTAAACATAACTTGGTAGCGATGTATCATTCTAAGACCTTTTCTAGCGTTTGCAGTGCTTGATCAAAGTCATCCCCATATGGAGTAAAGTCATCCATATATACCTCTAGCCCTTCATTTATTAGATCAACAAAGATGCTGAGTATAGCTCTCTAGAACGTGGTTGGCGCATTACACAAGCCAAATGGCAATACCCTGTATGCGAATGTGCCCCAGGGATAGGTGAAGGTTGTTTTATCTTGGTCTTTAGGGGCAATCTGAATTTGATTGTAACCACTGAAGCCGTCTAAAAAGGAGAAGAACTGCTTCCCTGCCAACGTATCAAGGACCTAATCAATGAATGGGAGGGGGAAGTGATCTTTCTATGTTGCCTTGTTCAACACTCGATAGTCTACACAAATACGCCACTTTCCATTTTTCTTACGGACGACTACCAATAAAGACACCCATTTATTGTCTGAGATAGGATAAATAAAATTTACATCCAACAGCTTGTGTAATTCCTCTTTCACAATATCCTTGAGGTGTGGGTTCAACCTCTGTTGAGGTTGTCCGATGGGTCGAGAATCCTTCTCTATATAAATGTGGTGTGTACATAGTTGTGGGTCTATCCCTTTCATATTAGGATAATCCCAGGCAAAATCCCCTTTATTTTTCTATAATACCTGGATAAGCTTTCGCTACTATTCGCTATCCAGATTATCATTGATATTTAGAACTTTTCCTGGCTCGATCTCAACTAGTTTGCTATTATGAAAAGCAGTCGTCTAAATATGAATGCCATTTGTATCCATCAGGGGACCTTACATTGCTTCGTTATCAAGGATTTATTTCAACATCTGACACTGTACATTACTCACATTAGCTGGCTGATTTATAAAATTGTTGATAACGTCATCTTCAGTATGATCTTTAAATTCCAGTGCCTCTGCTACTATGAGTGGTGAACGGATGCTCTCTTCCAGGTAAGCTGGTGGCTACTTACATATTTTTATAATGGGAAAACTTGGCTTGGTAGGAGGATATAACACTAGATTTTTTACAGCATCCCCCTTTGCAATACTCATGATGCCTTCTTGATAACCAATATATTTGTCAGTTGTTGCCAGCCAAGGTCGACCCAGAATGAAAGGATGCCCATTCAACCTACTCCTTGGGTTTATAACCAGGAAACCTACTAGATATTCCCATGAGTCAACGAAAACTGTGATGTCTTGTAAAGTCCCTTTTGGTCTTACCACCGATCGGTTAGCAAGTTCTAATAAAGTGGTGGTCAGTTCCGGGGCTGTAATACCAAGTGCTTGACAAGTTTCTCTTGTTAATATGTTAATGGTGGCTCCTAGATCAACTAGTTTGTTTGGAAAAGAGCGGCCATATATCTGAACTATTACTATGGGGTTTCCATGATCTTCGTACTTTATTGGATTTTCCCCTCCCAAGAGTATATTGGATAAGGTTCCTACACATGGATTGTGGGTGAGGTTTTTACCTTCCTCAAAAGCTTCCTTACACACAATTCTTTGATTGTTTTGGCATAGATGGGAATGCCTTGAATGGCCCAGAGGAGAGGGATCTTAATACACAAATTTTTTAGTTCCCCTACAAGATCGAAATTAGGGTAGGCGATTGGTTTAGGTATCTGTTACAAAAAATATCGTCACCTTGATTATTTGTAGTTAGTATGGGTCTATCATCACGTGTACTGACCTCCTAAGCAAGTCTCAGACCTCAGCTCTTCAAAATAAGCTTTGGAAATGAGAGAAAGACATCAAAAAACAATGTAACTCTAGTTCCGCACTTTCTCTCACTTTTGCCTACGGGCCCACACCCTTTGTTCATATTACCTGCGTACTTATACGATCTGTCTCTAAAGGGGAGGGTGCGTACCCCTATGAAAGTCAAAAGGCGCAATTTTTATCTTAACAAACTCACTTTGGGTTAATTCTAGATGTTTCTAGAAGGAATTTTGACGTAGATTGTTCGCTCCAAGGTGGTTCATGCATCCCAAAAGAGAAGGAGCTAATCCCTTGTTAGGAGGAGCTATCCCTTTGAAGGAGGATTCTATCCCTTTGAAGGAGGACCTAGTAACTTCCCTCCATTGCACTATAATTGAGGCATTGGGTTAGTTGCTAGGGAGGTTAGAAGCTGAACATTTTGAGGGTAAATGTTGGTGGAATTAGGACTTCCTAGTTGAGCTTGAGAGGAGAGATCACATACCTTTTTGGTTTCATTGGGAAGTGAGTGAAGCTTTTCAAAGTAGAGGAGACTTCTTGTTGGACCCTGGGAGGAGCTTTTACAGCGTCAAGGCAAAGGTTGTAAGGTTCTTCTCCTTTTGAATTAATACAATCAAGCTCATTTTTCTCAACAAGTATCTCATGTTATTTGTTTCATGGACTCCTTGACTTTCATGTTTAATATGTTTTATAATACTGGTTATTCAGGTGCTATTTAATCGTTTGCCTTGTTTGTGCTTGCAGGTTTGCGACCAAGGAACTTACTTGGATCAAAGGAGAGAAGGCATCTCCAAACTTGCGTTGGACATGAGGTAGGCCTTAAAACACATTTGTTTGCCATTATTTATAAAGCGCATTTAGAGAAAGATAGTGTCTGGTTGGTTTGTTTGTCATTAGGTCTTCATTAGATTCTTGGAAGGTCTATCTTGTCCGCAAGATCGACTCATTCCGCGTGACAAAATGGCGACTCCGCTGGGGACTTGATTGTTTTCCTCGCGTTTCTTTGACTTGAGAAATTGCGTCCTTTTGTTTCTGTTTTTGGCTTGTTCGTGTGTGCTTTGGGTATAGACTTAGTGGATTTAGCTTTGTTTGTTATTTTTCATTACTTTGGTCGAAGTCCGCAGTCTGCACGTGTATCACAGTGCGTACCTGTACGCACTTTTACTTTGTGCACAGAGCGTACCCGCACTTGGGTAAGCTCTGCACCTGCGTACCCTACTAAATTTTTGAAAATTTTGACTTTTTCTTTTTCAGTTAGTTTTATTTTGTTTTTCTAGTGGTTATCCTCTGCCCATACCTGCATGTGAATGGTTGAAATCTTTCCTTGGTTTAATTTCATTAGCATTAGGGTTTAGGTGAAATTCCTAGGAGTTTTGCTTGTTGGGTTTGTTTTTCGATTTGGTTGTGTAGTGGCTCTGAGCTTAGAAGATGTAGGGACTTTCAGATCACCTTAGTTTCTACCAGCCTTCTTATGAGTCTGACCATTTATGAAATCTCCCCTTGTTGAGGAATTCGTTTTGAGTTTTCTCTTTACAAAACTTCGAAAAGATTGTGATTGAAAGTTTGGATTTTCATTTTCAAAAAGAAAACAAAATTGGTTGTTCTTGACTTATTTGTGATTCTGGACAAATTGGTCCTTGGTTTGCTTATAGCCAAGTAAAACATCCTCAAAAAGACATCTTGTGAGCTCTTATTTCAAATAGGTTTTCATAGTTTGTAGATCTTAAGTTTGCTTTATTCATAGTTTTCTCAAGATTTACTTTAGTCATAGTTTTAAATGTTTTATAATATATAAAAATCTCTTTTGAAAAAGATTTGTTTTCGTAGCATTTGAACATTTGAAGGAAAAGGGAAATTTTTGTGGAAAATAACTAGTTGTCTCGTTTTGAGTGCATTGGAACAAATACTCTTCTTTTGATTTTTTTGTTAAAGAAAGATTTGTGTTTACAAGTATTTGCATTCTCCAACTCTTTCCTAGCTAGAAGTTCATTGAAGAGAAAAGATTGCTTAATCATCTTAAGTGCATTTTTATAGTGATTTTGAGTCGAGTCTTTACACCACAAGTTTCATCTCCATCACCTCTTGACTTAATCAAAAACCAATAAAAATCACGCTTAAAATAAAATCAATCTAGCAAATTTTTTGTTTCTAGGGCTTTAATACACCAACATAGCTTAGGCTAGTGTCTTGGAGTAGGGAGTAATTAACTCTCCAAGATAGTAAAACAAACAAGTAGCTGTATCTTGCGGTAGGAGAAAAATCCAATTGTTGCATCTATGCTCTGGGAAAGCTCCTCTTAAAGGAGAAGCACGAGATCGTGTCCGAACCAATGTCGGAATCAATCCTTCCTCATTGGGAACGACGCCAGATATTCGCGTATTACAAACGGTAAACCTCGGATTAACTATTGTCGAGGAGCCTGGGGTCACTTGTTGGTAAACCTCGGACTATGTCGAGAAGACTTCAAGGGGATTGAGCTTGCTACTCTGCCCTTGCGTGCGTATCGTATCGTAGACTGTTCCCCCATGTATATTTGCTTCTGTTGGTAACCATAGTGACCATATTCTATAGGATTCTTCCTAAGGTGACAGTGGTGGGAAGATCCCACTGTACCTGGAGCAGACGTCAGCTAGACTCACTTGGATT
>APFE030872885.1:48064-114969 GCA_000404065.3 Pinus taeda
TCTTCTTCTTTTGAATTAATACAATTAGACTCATTTTTCTCAACAAGTATCTCATGTTATTTGTTTCATGGACTCCTTGACTTTCATGTTAAATATGTTTTATGATATTAGCTTTTCAGGTGCTATTTAATTTGTTTGCCTTGTTTGTGTTTGCAGGTTCGCGACAAAGGAACTCATTTGGATCAAAGGAGCGAAGGCATCCCCAAACTTATGTTGGAAATAAGGTAGGCCTTAAACACACTTGTTTTCCATTATTTATAAAAGCACATTTAGAGAAAGATAGTGTCTGGTTGGTTTGCTTGTCATTGGGTCTTCTTTAGATTCTAGGAAGGTCTATCTTGTCCGCAAGATTGACTCATTCCACGTGACAGTATCATTAGTCTTTCTGGGAACGAAGGAGAAGTGACTATAAGTTTTTCAAGGTCATCATGTTGATCTGTGTCTTCCCCTTGCTTTGGTTCAACATTATTTACAGGCGGTGGAATATGTAGAGGTGATGGAATATGTATAGGTGGAGTTACATTTTCAATTGAAGGTTGGTCCCTGATTTCCTCAGGGGTGATGACACGTCTTGACCTAAATCTGAGCTCATTAAATTCTTTCTGCTCAATCTCATACTCTAGGTTTTCAATAATCTGTACTAACTGGACTGGTTTGTTATTAGGATTCAGGTTCAGTTGAGCTAGTAACTATGGCCATAGAAGAGGTTGAGAATTCTATTGTAATGTATAATGAGTTGACAGTGCAGGTTGAGGTTGAGGGCCCGTCCCCATAGGTACATTAGATATCCCTAGAGGCCACTACCAATTTGTAGACCAATTCAGATTTTGAGAGGTGGAAGCAGGCCACTGGATTGATAGGGATTGCCTTGCCAAACAGGAGTAAAAGGAGAATTTGGCCAGCCATTTACTGGAAAAGATTGTGTTGGCTAGGATGTCATAGGGAATGGAGGGCTCTGCCAATTTGGGTAGGGTTATTTTCCTTTCCATGCTACCCTAAGGTTCTATTGTTTATTAAACGATGAGGAAGGAAAGAATCGAGGTGTGCCTTGTGACATACTTGTAGGTTTAGCTTGCCATTGTCAATGCTGGTTCATCAGATATATTGGTTCTATTTCTTCCTCTACTTCTTTGAATATTGCTTTCAGCCTGGGTAATGATGGACATTGTTTAGTTTCATGATATTTAGTACAGATGTCGGATTTCTGAACCATGTCTAATGGGCATTCCCGTTGGTTGTGCTTATTTCGACAACGTGGGCAGAAGATAGCCAAATTTTGTTATGCTAAAGCCTATTTTTGTTTAGCCTATAGGACATCCAGCTATGTTGTAAGAGTGCCCAGGATGTCCGTCTTAAAATCTTCCGAGAGGTTATCGATCTCCATCTGTGTTACACCTCCACTATGTGGTTTTCTTCCTCTGCTCATGGGATCTTGGCTAGCTGCTCCTATGCATGTTCTTCCCCACAAACACCTGATACACAAACGAATAATTTCGTCATACTCTTCCTAAGAAATATCTTCTTTTCCCATTAAGTTTATATTTTCTACCCATTCCTCTTTCATTCCTTTAATTAAGATAGCTCTTAGGAATTCTTTTGGTAGGGCAGTGTGTGGAGACCTCTGCAAATTATAATTAAATCATTCTACATATTCTTCTAGTGTTTCATTATCTTTTGCAATCATCTTGAAAATCTCATCTTTCAGTTCCCTAGTTTTACAAAAGTCCTGGTATCTTTTGAGGAAGGAGGTTTTCATTTCGTCCCAAGAATTGATGGTTCGACCACCTAGACCCATAAACCATATTAGAGCTGCCCCTTTCAGAGTGGAAGGGAATAGTTTTAGCTTTTTGGGGTCGGTGGTATAGTCATACCCTCTACAAAGGACATCAAACTCAAACAGGAAAGCATAAGGATCCTCTTGATCATCCCATGGAAGGTTGGGATGCTTTATAGAGGAATAGCCTTTATAGGAGCATTGGCCACCTGGTCGACTATGGGGTACTCTAATGTCGAGGTTTGACCTTGGGGTGGCTGATCTACCATTTGATCAAATATGTGCCAATAATCTTTGTGGATTTCAAGGGGTTCTTCTGGAGTAAGCAGAGAGTTAGCAATCCAAGCTAGCTTTAAAACACTACCTAGGTCTGGGATCTCAGGAGATCCTTGTTCAGACAATTTTGGTTTTGCTTTAGCAGCCCCACTAGTTTCTCCTCTTCCTTCTCTTAGGTTACAAGATTTTCCCTCCTGTAGAGGATTAGAGTGTAAACTTATTGTAGATTGAAGACTCTGTTCCAATCCCCCTACTTGACTTTGAATCTCAGCATAAGCTGCAGATGGTGAGCCTGCTGCTTGAGGGGTAACAATAGAACTTTTTCCAGGTATTGCCTGGAATCCTACTAATGGTTGAGAATCTACTCTTCTTACGATTTCATCTATAAAGTTTGTTCTCCCAAGGTTCACCGATCCTTTCGGTTTTATAGGTTTTGGTGGAGGATTTGGCTCTTTTTCTATTTTTCTATTTCTAGTCATTCATAAAAACAAGTTCCTATTTAACCTCTAATGTTTTGCTATAAAGCAGGAAGGTAAACAATCACTTTACTTGCTAGGTATGTAGGTTCTTACCTTCCATTTTTGAAACCCAATTCTTCCACAACAAAAATAAAAACAATCACTTGAAACACTCTCCCTAGCAACGTCACCAAAATGTTGGCTCACTAAGATGTCTTTTTATAGGCAATCTTAATCTCTGATTTAGTTGTCAACCCGAGGTAAGTCTTTTTATCTCAAGAGTGCCAGCACAATATATGTAGTGAATCTATATTTTATCTAATGATGAATCATTGCAATCACTAATTCCTAATTCTTCAATTCAGTTCACATAATTATGGAAAGAACTATATATGGAAGAAATACTCTTAACACACTCTGCAATTCTATGCAACTTGTTCCAAAATCAATTGAAACGGAATACAAATAAGAATTACACCTGGAATTGTTCAAATAAACTTAAGGATAACGTACTCAACCAAGTAAAGAAACTATAACTATCTAATAGCACTGTTAATCTATAACAACCCAAATCAACTTGCAATTCCCAATTCAATAGCAACAGTAATTGTACAACAATCGGTAATTGAACAACAAATAGCAATAAAGGATTCCTAAATAGCAAATGATCTATATTGTGATTTGTAGAAGTTAATCAGTCTTATCTCCAAGATCTATGATAACATCTATTCAAATGAACAACAATCTACTATTAACACTACTTCACTCATTCCAATCAAAGCGCTACTTAAGTATGTCACACAGATTCACTCTAAATCTAATTGAATAGCAATATGAATAAATATCACAAACCTTTATGATAAATGAATTAACTGAACATTAAATCAATAGAAAAGACTAAATATAAAAACTATAACACTTAGGAGCAGTAGAACTTCTTGTGACTAGGCCCAGAGTTGTCAGAAGCCTCTGCTTAATAAGAACTCAGAATATGAAAATGTATCAAATGCAACCTCCTTTCATTAATTTCAAGTAACAACTGACAAAGTCACTGATGTAATAGTGTATATGTTTTCAAAAATAATAATTATAGATTATTGAAGTCTGAAATGTATCTAATTGCCTTTCGGCCCTATATATAACATAAAAGGCTAACTTGATAAAAGTGAATCCTCAGGATCAAGGGCCCTAAGGATTTCGCAATACATAATCTAATCATGTGATAAAATAGCATTATTCGAGTTGATCTCCCACTTCCTTGTCTACCCAAGATGTTGTAGCTTTTCCCTTTTATGGCCTTGTGTTATTCTGTTAACTGAACGACTTTTGCCCAGTCCACATCTTTGCACACAAAGATAGCAAAGAATCAGTTTCTTGTACTAGATTTGCCTATTTTGTCACAAAATGCTTTCATCCAACTTTAGCCGATATTTTCCTCATTTTAATATATAAACGAAGATAATCGAATAAGGATGAATTGTAAACGAAGAATTTTACGAAGATAAATCATACCTTTTTCCTGTCCCAACAACTACATAGGTTGAAAATTTCATGATCCTAGCTTATTAGATTCTTGGTCGTATAAAAGAAAAAGGTCTCCTTCTGAGAAGACATGAAGCTTGAAAATTTTGTCATATTGTGCCTTGATACGTCTTTTATGAGCTTCATTAGATATAGCAGAATCACATCGTGTCTCATATAATTAGGTTAGACGGAAAAGATGTTCCTCTTCTACATAAGTGGCAAGAAGAAGTTATATAGATAGTTTTAGCGATAGGATCTCACATTCGATTGGAAGGATTTCTTCCAGACCATAAACCAATTAAAATGGTGTAAATATAGTAGAATTCCTTACTGAGGTTTGGTATGCCCATAAAGGCAGCATAAAGAAGCAAATTCCAGTCTGATTTATGGACCCTTACCATATGTTGAATTATGGTTTTGAGAACTTTATTGAGAGCCTCAATCTGTCCATTAGTCTGAGGAAAGTAGGGAATGGAACTTTTATGGGAAAGTATCAACTTAGCATTGAGTTCATAAATCATATGATTCTAGAAATGCTTTCCATGATCCATAACTGTGGCTTCCAGAACACCAAACCATGCGATAACGTGATTGAAAAATAAATAGGCAACCATTTTGCCAATGTTGTTAAATGTAGGCATCGCCTCGTCCCATTTAGTAAATATTTACTGCGACAATGATATAACCATGCTCCCCAACCGAGTGAGGGTTACATGTCATGATGTTGATACCCCATTTCGCAAGGGGTCCAACAACAATAATGGGATGTAATGGAGCTAGCGGATCACTAGTCTTACGATCATAAATTTGGCATGCATGACACTTTTGGACAACGAGAATACAATCTCGAAAAGTGGTAGGCCAGAAGTAACCAACGCATAGGATATTTTGCACAATAGAATAACTAGACAAATGACTATTACATGACCTCGAGTAGCATTCATTAAGTACTTTCTTAGCCTCCTCATGCATGAGGAACCTTCATAAAATTGTACCAATACCGCGTCGATATAGGTTGTCGTCAATAATGATGTAATTGTTAGCTTGGTATTGAATACGTCGCTGCTTGGAGTGAGAGGTATCATAATGAAAATTCTAGGTCTAGAGAAATATAAGAATATATACATACCACAGGTTAGATGATGAAATCAGAAACAATGAATCGTCAGGGATAGAATCGTCAGATGTCCATTCATAATTCAGGGAAGGAAGGTTGCACATAAGATTAGCGAAAACCAAGAATTTATTTGACTTGGATTTGATGAATTCCTGGTCAAATTATTTCAAGATTATGATCCAATTAGATTATTCCCCACCCAACATTTGACGTGAAAAAATGTATGTCATAGGGTTGGAATCTGAAACAACCATAGTTTTCTGGAGCAAGATGTAATGGTGAAACCTTTGAACAGCTTGAAAGACAGCCAAAGCCAACTTTTCTACATGGGTATACCCGATTTCGGTATCATTGAGATTCTAACTCAGATAATATATGGGATGTTCAGTCCCTACATCATCTTCCTAGACCAATACCATTCCTATAGAAGAAATGGCAATAACAAGATACAAGAAATAGTCGCGTTGGTAATCAGGGACATCCTTTTCTTAAGTAGGTGATTGAATACTTTGGTTAACTCAACATAATTAGGGATGAAACTTCATAGAAAATTAGCTTTCCCTTAAATTTGTTGAAGTTGAACGAGTGAAGAAGGTGCATGCATATCGATTATTGCCTGTACTTTGATAGGGTCGATACAAATTCCATGTTTTGAAATAACAAAACCAAGAAGTTGACCAGAAATAATTTAGAACACACATTTGTGTGCATTTAGTTGAATATTATAGTGTCTAGACTGTATAAAATGGCCCAAAGATGCATCGGGTGATTAGTTTGATATTTAGAATGAGTAGGGAGATTGCCCAAATAAAGTTGCACGATGTGTTTAATATAATGAAAAGCATAATCCATTGCCTGTTGAAACATGGCACCAACATTCTTTAGACAAAATGGGAGTTTCCGATAGGAAAATGTACCCCAGGGATAGATAAACATAGTTTTAGGTTGATTCGTTGGGAGAATGTTGATTTGACTACATCTAGAGAAGCCATCAATGAATGAATAGATTTCACAGCTTGCGCAATCATCAACAATCTAGTCGATGAATGAGGTCAGGTAGTTGTGCTTTAGACATGCACGATTTACATCTTGATAATCAAGGCATACATGGATTGTCCCTTGTTTCTTCATGACGGGGACAATGTTTGACACCCAATCAGTTAAAGGAATGGGGTAGATGAAACTAGCATGAAGGGGTTTTTCAACTTCAGTCTTTATCGCGGAAACATTCTTTGGATGGACCAAACAAAGGAGATGTCAGACTAGTTTAGCATTAAGATACATTTTAATCTCATGCACCACTATATTTGGGTCGATGCCTAGCATTTCCTCATAGGTCTAGGAAAAGACATCACAAAACTCCTGAAATAGGGATTTTTAGGTCTCAATGTCAGATGGAGAAAGATGCACCAATGTGTAGATTTTCAACAATACCTGGTTTAATAGAGATATCAAGAGGTATAATATCTTTGATATTCAAGATATTATTTTTGGAATCCACTTCATGAATAGAAACAAAATTTGTAAAATACTCAACTATATTGGGTAGATATACATCAGTGAGATTATCCTCAATGGAATATGGTAAGGTGGAATAATGGTGATGATCATCCCATGGTGCATCGTCTGGCATCATGATCTCCATGATTCTCTCATCGGTAGAGAATATATGAGAGAATGGATCATAATATGTGCCATAATCCAATGATCAATTGAAATAATTAATCAAAGAGAAGGCATAAGCAACACAAGCTGAATAGATGGATTTGTAATCAAGTTCAATGGGGCTGAGCGGCATTAGATCGCCAAAACTATGGATGCCTAATTTCATCTAGTACAATCCATGGATCAAATCAAGAGAGTAGAATATGATATCATATATATATATATATATATATATAATATATATATAATATATATATATATAAATATATATATAATATATATATATATATAATATAAGTGGAGGAGGAGGAAGCGAAAAGGTTCCCATGAGCAAGGATTTCTTCAGCAGTCCAACCCCGATATGCTGATAAGAATGTAGAGTTTCCCTTACAAGCGATAAACTTCTAGTAACATGAGAATCAGAGGCAAAAAAGGTGAGTTGGTCAATGGCCACAATCTTGCCCTTATGAGGGAAGGTGACCACATGAAAATAAGTTGAAATGAGCATGACCATGGTGCAAACCCCTGTGCAACCCAATAGAAGATTATAATCAAGAGGTTCATCAATAAATTCCACTTTTATTGATACAATTTCCCCCCCTAATTCAACTTGTAATGAATTCAAAATACCACAAGGTTTATACGTTCTCCCATTGAAATATTTTAATGTGGTGGGTGACTATCTCAGTTGAGGAGAACCAATTGCTTTTTAGTAAGTCATAGACGTGATACATGTCAAGGGTCCCTCATCCACAATGGAACAATGAATGTTCTTACTGTAGATGACAACCTGGATGATAAAGGCCATTTTAGTTGGAAGGCGAGGAGTATAGTTTTCATGATTGAAAACAATTAATTTGGAATCTAAAAGATCTACACATTCGATAGCTGAAAGAAAAGACTTTTTTTTGGTGGGATGGTTTTGCAACACCTCGAGGGTCAACATAGTTGATGGAGACCAAGCCAAGTCTTCAACTACGTTATAATTTTGAGAAGCCCTAGTGCAAGGGTTGAAAGAAAAGTTATGAATAAATCCCTTCGGAGGCTTGATGGTTAACTCTGTAGGAATTGTGGGTGGAGAAGGATTGGATGGAGGTGATGCCGAACTGGTAGGTTGATTAGTAGCTTGACAATTCAAAGGATTCTCATTACCATAGTATTTATTTTGAGTAGCCACCATAACATCATATTCGAGCTTCATGGAGGAAAGCATTAAAATCATGTTAGAGGAAGAAGGGTCCCAAGCGACCATGTGGGTCTCCTGATTAGGAAACGTGTTAGTCAACACAATTGGAGAAGTGGAGGATTTTAAAAATTGGTTCACTTCCACATGGTGAAGATAGTCACGAGTAAATTTCTCCTCATTGCAAATAAAGCATGGGTAGCAAGGCTTTCATTTCTCATTCGAGGAATTATTTTCTTGTTTAGCTCATGGTGAAGAATCTTTCTTCTTTTTTCCTTTTCCTTTCTTCTTGATTCCTAGTTGTTGTTCAAATTTTCCTTTATCATATTAAATGACTTTTATCTCAAAAGAAGTTGTAGGAGGATTGGATGAAGAGTTTTGGGCAGAAGAAGTGAGAGAAACATCAGATGGTTTACTCACTATCTATGAACTGGAGGAACCAATAATGCCATCAGCAACATGAGATTCTTTACCAGGATTTGGAGGAACAATGTTCAGTCTTGGAGCATCTAGTATATTTTCATCGAGCGTGCTAGATTGGGTATAAATGAGGTCCAATTACTGAGCATGAGAAATCACTTTCTCTTCAGTCATGACCCCGCCTTTAGCTACGTCCTTTTTGATAGATGGCAATAAGGATTTAATGAACCATTTTCCTAACAATTGATTTGAAACATAGGTTTTAACCAACCGATGACGACGACTCCACTCATGAATGTGATCTAAGATTTTAGTGGCTTTAGTTTGTTTAAATATGGTCAAAATTTCCATTCTAGTTTCATACTGGATGGGTAACTAGAAATGTGTGAGGAAGGTGGTAGCTAAGGAACTGAAATCATGAAATGAACTCAATGTACCATTTAGTTGCGGTACCTGTAAGAGTATGTTGAAAAGATGTAATCGTATGGAATCATCATTATCAAAGTTTGAAGAAAACCATAGATGATACATCATGACATGGGTCAACGGGTCTTCTCCAGGATTCCCATTGAATTTTGGGATATCAAAAGGCAATTTGGTAGGAATTATCAGCCACAAAGGTGAATGAGTGATGGGATCATTGGTGAGATGAGTCAAGTTTTGTAATTCAAGAGTCACCAAAAAATGTAACTATTAGCTAAAATATGGTGGAGGATATCCTAGATAAGAAGTAATAGCCTAAGAAACAAGTACTTGTGTTCTCGGAACAGGAAGGTTTTGATAAAAAGGAAACTCGGCACCAGAATAAGCAGAATTCTGGTAACCAACATACACGTAAACTTGTTGACTAGCTCCATGATAACCTAATAAAGGCTGGAATGGATGGGCTTGGATATGTTGACCTTGAAAGGGCACTTGAGGAACACCCTGATAATGTCTATACTATTTCCCCATGGGATTTTTCATCATCCCGACATAAGGTAGATTCAACTGAGACTATGTCATGCTATACACATTTTGTTCTACTAGAAATTGAGGGGTACCTTGCCCAAGTGATTGAGACTGTAAGGTACCTTGTAAAGGCTAGGTAAGTGGAACTTGAGGGGTACCATATACTGATGAAATAGGTTGATATGAAATAGTTTCCTATAAAGGTTGACCTATATGAGTTTAAGCTTGATGAGGTACAAATTGAAGGGTAGGATTTTGAGATGAAGATGACATAGGTTGAGGATTCAAAAATCGGTCGCAAAACGAACCAAGTTGGATGGGAAAAGTAGGTTTCCAAGCACTAGAAGCCATCCTAAGATAAGGAGGATTATAATAAGGTTGATTACCAATTTTAGGTATTACAACAACATGTTCCCCTATGCCATAGGAGGAGGGGATGATGGAGGAACCTACAACCCAGATGGAGGGAACCCAACATAAGTAGATTTAGGTTGTTGAATATAACCTTTCTCACTAACATAAGGGCCAACCTATTGTTCAACTATAGGTGTAGGTGGGTGATCTGGAGATCAAAATTTAGCTAAAAGATGAAAGTGTCTAGAATCTTTCAAAACTTGCATCAAGTTATAGTGTTCATTGTTTTGATTCCAACGACACTTGAATCACCTCAATCTGATGTCGTATTATAAAGTTATGATATAACTTTGATCATTTGGATCAATAACTAAATTGTTTTACATGTGGGTTGACTATGATGCTGACTGGGTAGTCTGTATCGCTAATATCAAAATGCCTACTGGGTGCATACTTATCAATCATGGCTTTAAAAGTGGCATCCTTGTACAGGTGCAGGTTGGCACATTCTGATTGGTTTCATTTTGGTGTTGCGGTCAAATGAGAGGATGCCACATGGCACAACTATTGTAGTGGCTACAACCACCCTCCAAAATTTTGGCCTGCACCCAACTTCGGAGTCTCCCTTGAGAGATTCACTTGATGATTGCACACACCCTCAGGTTCACTCCATGATCTCATGTGAGTCTTCACATCCACCTTTCTTATTCATTTTACCCAAAATTTTGCATGTTGATGTCAAAGTCATGCCAATGTTCTGGTCACGCTTAAAGTCTTTGCTTCGTGTGTACTTGTTGTGTTCAAGGTGAAAAAATCTATCGCACTCACACATGGAATCACATTCACTGTCGCGCAAGCATCGTCACGGTCTACCAATGATCAATCACAAGTGTCGCACTTGTCACTTTTACCATTGGTCAGTCATGTTGAACATGTGTGTTTGGATGGTTTGAGCCATCTCGTTTTTTATTCATGTAAGTGTGTGTTTGCAGTACCACATATGCAACTTTCACTCTTTCACACACTTAATCATTTTTTATGGAGTTCCAGGCCATCACCCTACCACCAACTCGATCGACTGTCACCCAGAATAGTGTAGAAGCACCAAGCAAGTCATTTCAAGTTGCATTTCCCGCAAGAAAATCAATCCACCTTCATGCTAGTCGACCAAAGAGTTTGATCCAACAACCACCGTGGGACACTCCCCTCAAAAATTGTGCAGAGGCTACAGACCTTGCTCGCTCCGCTGATTAAGAAAATTTCACAGATAGGTCGTACATACATCTAGTGCCCATCCCTATCTCCCTCAGAAAATTGCGCGATGTTTCCAGCCAGGCCTCCCAACAGTTGACTGACTGCTCCCCCAAGAAACTGTGTAATATTCATGAGAAAGATCTTTGTTTCCCCGTAGTCCGCTCAACTTAGAAACTGCACAGAGGTTATAAAAAAGCCAACCTCCCAACATCAACACATTTTTTCCCACCAATAGTTGCCAGCAACAAACTTCCAGTTCCCCCCAAGAATTATGTAGTTTTTGTTGCTAAGCTCAAGAAACTGACTACCAATTCCCCTCAGGAATTGCGCAATTTTTGCTGCCAGTGACCCAGCAGAAAACTGTTAGTTCCCTACAGGAATTGTGCATTTTTTTCTACGAGTGTCCTAGTAGCCAGCTGCCAGTTCCATCCAGGAATTGCACAGTTTTGGTTGACAAGATCCCACTGCCTGCTCGTTCCTGAAACTGCGCAAATTTTGCCTGCCCAACCTTCCTACAACCCAAACTGCTCCCCCAAAAAACTATGTAGTTTTGTCGTCCACCTAATCCAAACCTCGCAAACAGTCACTGTCGATCCGGATTGCCCATCTTCATCACCCACTGGATCTTACACAGTTTTCATTAACGGTTCCTAGAGCCTCCATCCTGCCTCACAACGTTGTTGCCTCTCTCGGTTACCTGCATCCGAAATGATCATGTATCATGGTAGACTAGGAGGCTTTGGGATTTTATGTCATCTCATCATAAGTGAGTGCAGGAACAGGTACAAAAAAAAAACATGGCATGACGATGAATGGGATGAACGAAGGGAGCACATGCAGAAGGACAAGTTCACCAATGGACGAACAAATGATGCATGCAAAGAGATTTTCTCTTGAATGGATGATCATGAAAAGATGTGTTTGCAGGTGAATGGATAAGCAAACATGCAAGATGTGCTCACAGACAGACGAATAAAAAAGCATGTACCTTTTGCGAATAGACGAACCTGTCAAGCCTTCCAACATACAAGCAAGGAGAAACATGCAAAACCAACATCAAGTGAACCAATGACCATCGAAGACTCCACACACTTTTCCATGCGGAGGTGAAGCTGTGACACACCATGTGGACATCCATCACCCAACAACACTGCAGCTTGACATGCACACTAGTAGCAACACAATTTACCAACACTGTCATGTCGATTCATGTCATGAGTCATGTTGTCCACATCCCTACTGTGGGAAATACTATCTATCAATGTAATGTAATGTGGAATTCCAGGAGACCCACTTGTACAAAGAGTCATGTAAAGTTGAAGAGTCATGGAAGTCAAACAGTCATGAGGGCAATTGAACAACCACAAGGGTTAGTTTCACCCTTGGCTATACATACCCCCTAATTTGTACATAGAAAGGACTTTTCACCTTAGCTCCTCCCACATAGCCAAGAGAGTTTGTAATCTTTTATTTGAGGAGTAAGTAGTGGCTCGAACGCCCCGCCCATGGGGTTAGTGATGTATGGTGTAAGGATGTGTCTTGGAACTTTCACTTAATTCAGAAGCTTTCTAACAAGATAGCACATTTTCACACATGTATTGTAACTATCGTAAGACCAATCTTGAACACTTGCGATACATGTTGCTTTAACCCGTGTTTCACACTTGAACTAATTCACTTGCTGTAATACATAATTGATTAATGTGTGTTGTATATGTTGTTAACGATGTCTTGCCCATGGTGGCTAGCCCCTCAAACACCAGACAAACCTTTCACATAAAACTCGCTATAACAACCATTGCACTCGCACAGACTCATCTGTTGAGTGTTGTACGTGTTATCTTCCCTTGTGTGTTGTGACTATTGCATCTATGTGGACTATTCCTCTAAAAGTTGTTCACATCTTATTATGTTGTGTTTTCCTAGTAGAGTTGGGGCTTCCTCCCAACTGGCTTGGGACTCACTTTCACCCTCCCCCTCTATAGTGAAAGAACCATTGACACAAGTATCACTTGAAATCACCAGGAATGTGAACCTCACTTCTCAAAGAAAAAGCAAACCACTCTCCTACACTGACAAGCAAGAGTTGAGGAAAATCCTTAAGATAATGGAAATCAGGCCATCATACCGGATGGGAATCCCACACCAAACAATGTGAGGTCTAGTTGGGACTTCATACTGGGGTGACCCCCAGAATGTTGGTAGGTCCAGCATCGTCAACATTTCTGGTGTTATAAGAAGGGCCTCCATTTGTATCGATGAACATCACTCATTCATCAACCATTTGGTGATGGTAGTAACACGCACTCCCTCACCTATGTGCGACTCTGCAACTAGTTACTCCTCACCTCCCGGGACTGAACATGAGATTCTGTATCATCACCTTCACTCTATTCATCTCATCACTCGCCAGTACGTGAAAGCAGTCAGACTAATCCTAGACATACAACATCTTCCATACACATCAAGAAAACCAAGAACCACTCATACAAGAGTTTTTGTATCATCAGTGGAAGAAGAAGTCCTTGCCACAGTCGAAGGTCTGGTAGAAGCTATTGAAGATGGAGAGGAACCTTTGGTCTTTCACTTCATGGTAGAAGAGAGTTTCACTTGATGGTTGCACACACTCAGGTTCACTCCGTGAGCTCATGTGAGTCTTCACATCCACCCTGCTTGTTCATTTTACCCAAGTTTTTTCATGTTGATGTCAAAGTCATGCTTGCGACCATGTTCTAGTCATGCTCAAAGTCTTCGCTTTGTGTGTATTTGTTGTGTTCACCATGAAAACATCTATCACACTCACACACAAAGTCACATTCACTATCGCACAAGCATCGTCATGGTTGACCAACAATCAATCACAAGTGTCATGCTTGTCGCTTGTACCATTGATCAGTCATGTTGAACATGTGTGTCTAGATGGTTTGAGTCGTCCCATCATTGAGTCATGTAAGTGTGTATTTGTAGGATCACATATGCATCTTTCACTCATTCACACACTTAGTCATTTTTGCTGAAGTTCTTACGAACAAACTCCCCTCTGAAAGCCAGGCCATCACCCCACCATCGACTCAATCGATTGTCACCCAGAACAGCGCAGAAGCGCCAAACAAGTCATTTCAAGATACGTTACCTGCAAGAAAATCAATCCGCCTTCATGCTAGTCAATCGGAGAGTTTGACTCGGTAGCCACCCTGAGACTCACTCCCCTAAAAAATTGCACAAATGATATAGAACTTGCCTGCTCCGCTGACTGAGAAAATTACGCAGACAGGATGGACAGACACCTAATTCTCGTCCCTATCTCCCTCAAACAATTATGCACTATTTCTAGCCAGGCCTCCTAACAGTCGATCGGTTGCTCACCCAGAACATTGCGTAGTTTTCATGAGAAATCTCTTTGCTACCCAGCAGTCCGCTCAGCTTAGAAACTGTGGAGAGATGACCAACAAGCCAGCCTCCCAACATTAGAGCAGTTTTTTCCACCAGCATCTCCAGGCAGCAGACTTCTAGTTCCTTCTAGAAATTGTGCAATTTTAGTTGTCACTATCAAGCAGATGTTTTCTAGTTCCCCTCAGGAATTGTGCAGTTTTTGCTATCAATGACCTAGAAACAAATTTCCAGTTCCCTCGAGGAATTGCACAATTTTTGCTACCAGTGTCTTGGTAGTCAGCTGCTAGTTCCCTCCAGGAATTGTGCAGTTTGGGCTGCTAAGCTCCCACTACTTGCTCATTCTGGAAATTGTAGAGATTTTTCCTACCCAGTCTTCCTACAACCTAGACTTCTCCCCTCAAAAACTACACAGTTTTGTCCTCCAACTAAGTTAGACCTCACGAAAAGTCACTGTTGATATGGATTGTCCATCTTCATCACCCAGTGACACTTGCACATTTTTCATCAGCAGTGCCCAAAGCCTCCATCCCACCTCGCAACCTTTTTTCCTCTCCCGATCACCTACATAAGAAATTATCATGTATCATGGTAGACTATGAGGTTTTTGGATTTGATTTCATCTCATCATGAGTGACTGTAGGAATAGGTACACAAACAAACATGGCATGACGATGAATCAGATGAACAAAGGGAGCACATGCAGAAGGATAGGTTCACCAATGGACAAACAAATTATGCATGCAAATATATGTGTTCACGAACAGATGATTATGAAAAGATGTGTTCGTCAATGGATGAATGAGAAAACATGCAAGATGTGCTCACAGACAGACGAATGGAAAAAAATGCACCTTTCGCGAATAGATGAACTTGTAAATCCTTCCAACATACAAGAAAGGAGTAACGCGCAAAAGCAACATCAAGTGAACGAACAACCATCGAAGACTCCGCATACTTTGCCATGCTGAGGTGAGGCTGTGCCACACCATGAGGACATCCATCACCTAGCAACATTGCAGCTCAACATGCACACCAACATCAACATGAATGTACCAACAATGTCATGTCGATTCATGTCATGAGTCATGTTCCTACTATGGGCCATACTGTCGATCAATGTAATACAATGTGGAAGGCCAAGCGACCCACTTGTTATACAAAGAGTCATGTAAAGTCAAAGAGTCATGGAAGTCAAACAGTCATGAGGGTAGTCGAATAGCCACAAGAGTCAATTTCACCCTTGGCTATAAATACCCCCTCATTTGTACATAGAAAGGACTTTTCACCTCAGCTCCTCCCACATATCCAAGAGAGTCTGTAATATTTTCTTTGAGGAGTAAGTAGTGGCTCCAATGCCTTGCCCATGAGGTTAGTGATGTATGGTGTAACGATGTGTCTTGGAACTTTTACTTAATTCATAAGCCTGCTAATAGGCCAACACGTTTTTATACATGTATTGTAACTATTGTAAGACTAAGCTTGAACACTTGTGATGCAAGTTGATTTAACCTATGTTTCACAATTGAACTAATTCACTTGTTGTAATACATAATTGATTATTGAAAATGTGTTGTATATGATGTTAACATTGTCCTACACGTGGTGGAAGCCCTCCTAGACACCAGACAAACCTTTCACATAAAAGTCACTATAACAATTGTTTCACTCGTACAGACTCATCCGTTGAGTGTTGTACGTGTTATCTTCCCTTGTGTGTTGTGACTGCCGCATCCATGCGGGTTGTCCCTCCAGAAGTTGTGCACGTCCTGTTGTGTTGTGTGTTCCTAGTAGAGTTGGGGCTTCCTCCTAACCAACTTGGGACTCACTTTCATCCTCTCCCTCTATAGTGAAAGAACCATTGAAACAAGTAACACTTGCAATCACCAGGCACACGAACCTCACTTCTCAAAGACAAAGTGGACCACTCTCCTATGCTGACAAGCAAGAGTTAAGGGAAATCCTTAAGATAATGGAAATCAGGCCATCATACTAGATGGAACTCCACACCAAATGATGTGAGGTATATTTGGGACTTCATACTAGGGTGATCCCCTAAATGTTGGCAGGTCCAGCACCGTGAACAGCAACCAAAGACTGCCATGTGGAACTTTGTGTTTGGCTAGAATTTTTTTAAGGGGCTGGATGGCCTCAACAGGGATCGAACCTATGACTTGCCATACAACATTTTCGTGCCTTACCAACTCTCTTGCATCATGTTTATTAACCCCTATAGGCACAAATTTTATTTATATTTTCGTTGGAGCGCATTTGGGAGAGGGTTTGGGTGGTAATCCTTGACACTCAGTCACCTGCAACTCTACACAAATGATGTCACAATAGAGAGGGGTCAGGAATCAACTCCGACCTCGGGTCACAAGTCCTGCACATGAACACAAGCGGTGAACAACGAAGCACTAAGGGTAGAGGGTTTGGGACCAACCCAACCCTTGGTTGTGTTTGCAAGCGATATGACTAAGCGTGCGAATAATTGGTAGCTAGGCAGAGTTAGGGCCTAGCCCTATGCCATATTGTCAGCATGTGACCACCAACTAATGCTTCAAAGGGCTAGCACAGTGGTGGCGGGTAGTTAGCCCTGGCCCCCAGTCACTTCACCCCTATATGACCAATAGCCTAATGGTTTTGGAATCTAGCCTGGTGAGGATGGACCATTGGCGCAACCCCTGGCCTTATGGCGCCATGTGACCCTGGTTTAGCACATAAGGGTCATGGGAAAAATTAACCATCTAAAAAATTCCACCTATTGTGGGTAAAATTTTCACCTTTCGAGTAGATTTAAGGGCAGATTTATCACTCTCTTAGCAGGTTCATCCAATTTAGAGGACGAATAGCAGCAAAAACTGAGAGCCATAACTTGATGAGTTTTTGGCCTTTTTGGAGCTCAAGAAGAGTCTAGTTAGGGGTTTTTGGAAATTTTGAATACAATGAAAGCCTCTATTCACTGATTGGAGCACTTCTAAATAGACTTTTTGTAGGTTTGATTCTATGGGTGCAAGGGTCAATAAGTGGGTTGAACCAGTTTTTGAAGAATTTTGAGCATGGAGATGACCTTGTAGGGGATTTCCAACCTTCATATGTTATCTGCAATAGCTGTGACATCTATGTTGTAGCTCATGTTTCTTTTTTCTCATTGTGTCTTGTTGAGGAAAGTTATCTTTTATTACTTCAATGTAGAATTGTTATACTCGTTATGCTCATTTGATGGTGTATAGGGTCTTGATGTGAGAGCCCTTTGCTTGTTGATTATTTCATGACCAACTATAGGTTGTCATTCTTTTTAGAGTAAGATTTCTTTGTAGGAGATTGTTTCCTTTAAGGGGAAACTAGCCACTCTTTTTGTCAGCACACTTTATGTACTCTTTATCGCTGAAACCTATGGAACATTCTAGTTGTGTTAGCATGCCTGAAGATGTAGCCTAGGAGGGGTGAACTCTGTCACCAAATTCTGTGTTGTCTCTCTTCATGTTTGCCTTTATGAGTTAAATGATGAAGAGACCATAAAACTTGTGAGTACATAGACCCATTTTTACTTGCAAAGCATCAAAGGACGATCAGTTTTTAGGAAGGAGAACTTCTCCTCCAATTACAAATCACTAGAGGAGAAGGAGAAGGTTGTGTAGATTTCATAAGTGAAGTTCCAAATGGAATTCCCAAAATGGATGACATGGGAAAGGTCCAAGTACTAGAAGTTGCACCAAAGAATGTACCAAATAAATACTAATAGTCAGGTGGGATGGATGAGCCACCATACAGATGTGCCTTTAGTGATATTGCAAACATGGATGAGGAAGAAACATTTAGTGTCTCAACCATAGTGGTGGACATAGGTTTGGAAGTAAAATCGGATCCAGTCATGGTTAACAATCCCAATAAAGATTATCGCTAGAAATCCACTGGTGAGTAAAAAGAATCAAGTGAAGGAGTTTGTGCTAGAGTTTGAAGATGAGGAAGAGGATCAATATGATAAAGGTGAATTCCACTCCAATGAACAAGAGTAGAGGGGCGAGGCTCTTCTTGCGGGATCTCTTCAATACTCACATGACCATATGGAAGAGGTTGTCCAAGATATACGGTTGGAGGTTTTGTATGAAGGAAGAAAAGGTGAAGGCCATGAAGTAACATGTGAAGATGGTTGAGGTTCCTTAGGTTCAAAAAACTCAAGAAATAAAGTTTCTGACTCTGGAGAGTCAGGTTCAATAACCTCAGGCAATAAGGTTTCAAGGACTTTTGTTTCGATTGTGTCATATTCACGAGCAAGAGTAGAGGTGATCTCGGGATCAATACTCAAAAGGAAAGATGATTCTGGTTGATAAGATACAGGAGGAGGATCAAAGTAGTTCCCAAATTTCCTGATTCAGTAGTTTGCGTCCTCTTATGCTTCTAAAGACGGACATGAGTAGCTTCTGGTGGAAGAGGAGGCTTATTTTTCATTCTACGCAAAAGACGAAGTGGGGGATTTTTTTCCTCCACGTTGGATAATAAATTTTAGAAATTAACACAAAAAGTAAATAATAAATAGGCTAATCTAGGCATAAAGGATTACCAAGCAACCTTGAATTGCAATATACACCTTGGTAAACCAAGGAATTAACATACTTGTAGGCAATCTCCCCGAATTTTTTGTTCGGTGTATTATGATACACAAGGCAACCAACTCAGTTACCTATGGCAAGGATAACAACTTATAGAGGACCTCTAAAATATACTGGATGGTACGTGGAAGTGCAGTCCATAGTAGTGTTGTCTAATGTGTAACTATTCAATGAGAGTGTTCCCATATAATTTATGTGCATTGAGCATTGTCCAATATACCCAAAGGTACATGGAGAACAATCCTATACACTAACATATGTGGAATAAGATTTCACCCCTGGGATACAATGCTGGTAAACAACAACTCCTACGTTTGATAATGTTAGAACACGTTTCTATCCTAGACCTCTAAATGTTTGTGTTAATGTTACAAATGCTCTTTAGGTTGATTCAATGAATTTTAATGTTTATCTTCAATTAAGTTTCGATTTTGGGGCTCACCACAAATGTCACTTGAATATCTTGAAAGGAAAACTAGCATGAGGAAATAAAATCTTTCTCATTCAATGAAATATATCTAAGGGAAGAGACAAAGAGTATGCAACAAACAATATGCAAAGTACAATTTACTTTTAAATGTAACTATTCCGATTTTGATGCACATAGAAAACCCTAAATGCCAATGCAAAGATTTTTCTTTTCAAGTCACTTAATTTTCGAAAATGAAGAAAACTAAGATGCAAAGTTTAATCATTGATTCAAACAATCTTTTTAGAATGATGACTAGAACACCAATTCATCTAACCACTCAATGATAATAAATAAATAAATAAATTAATTAAAAAAAAAAAAAAATAGTTTGCAAATGACCTAATGATAAGAACAAAGGAAAATATAATCAAATTCTTACCAAAGGCACTAAAAATGAAAGAAAACCAAATGGAGGCTTCAGAGAGACCATAAGACACTCAAAGACTGAAGGAAGAGTAGCTGGAACAAGGTTCATCAAAGAGAAAATCAAGACAAAAGAAAACTTATGCATGAACAGGGGCCAATGTAGGTGCAAAGGAGGCATGAAATAGGGTGAAATGCTATGTCACAAGACCAGAGGGTGCATTGGTATAGGGATGCAAAATTCTGACAGAAGGATTGCAATTGAGACTCAATGAAAAGTATTCCTAGGTTTTTTCTTGATCGAGTAAGACAGTAAATGTCTGAATAAGAGGTAATACAAACACAATGGAAAAACAAACCACCAAGGGAATACATCATTCCCCAATATGTTTGCCAATTTTTTATGAAAAATCTACTACTGTGAACAAAAGTATCTTCCCTAGGCCTGGTGGACCGATTTAGAACAACAGAAAGAAAAATGGCCTAATGTTTTCCTTAAATTAAACAGATAACAAAATGAATCCTACCTGGAATATATCATATGCTTCACTCCATCTTTGGATAGAATGCTCCAATCCTAGCTCCGGTCGCTAAAACTAGAACCTGCGCAACTAGACAACACAAGCTAACGATCCACGAAACCTATGTAGCATCATCTAATCACATTATTCAATATATCAACATGGTATTCAAATATATGAAACCATAACATCACATATAGGAAAAAAAATAAATCTTTGCATTAATCGAAATGGAGTGAGTTACAACCAAAATAGGCATTGATCTTGTAGAAGAGCTCCTCCAAGTTGACTTTTCCTTTCCTTATCACAAAGTGCACCTCTAATCACCCTAATGCATGGAATGGTATTTCTCACATCAGCAACATAAGGGTAGAATCACTCTCCAAAATCCAACCCCTTGCATATGGATGTCTATAAATATATAGGTGAAGGAGGTAGTTCATGAATTCTTATCCTTTTACCAATCTGGGCTTGAGATCCACTCTTGATGGGAGGATGAGATCAAGGGATAAGGGATGAAAACTCCAAGGTAGGATAGGATAGGATTCGAGACTTTTTTCTAAGGTAAATGGTCAAAAGATCCTGGAAGCTTCTGGAAGAAGAAGCTTTGGGATTCTTTTTTTTTTTCCTGAATTTCTAGAATCAGCACACCCCCAACACTGAGCAACCTGCTGGTGATCAACGTAGGTGAAAATTAGGGAAACCTAGTAGTCAATGCTGGCTAGTAAGGGGCTAGGGTGTGTTGGTCCTTGAAATGAATGAATCAAGGTGCTTTCAAACAAAAACTCAGGGATTATGAAGAGTCATTGTTAATTTTTGGTATGTTTTATTCTTAAGAGTAATTTGCTTCAATTTCTTTTATTAGCCCAATATCAAGATCCAGTTTAGTAAAGATAAGAGGAGACAAGATGAGGAACCAGCCAAGGAAAAACCCCAATGTCGGTAAACCCTTGATCAATTCTTCTTATATTCTTCAATAGTTCAGCAGAGAGACATGGTACAAATTTACAAATCCGATAATTTATGATAGTAGCAATTAAGCCCTAACCAAAAAAATCGACACTGGTCAAACAGGGAAAAAATATTCCTTTAAGCAACTTAGTCAAACCTAGTCAACTTTGGCCTTCAACAACAAACCCAAACAATCCAAAACAGCCTCGAAAAGTATAGTCAAATTTTGGTCAACAAAAGTCAAACTACAATAAGCAACTAGGACAATCAACATTGGTCAAACCAGAGGTCATATCACCTCGGTTTCCATTCCCAAATCTGCAACTTTCCAAGGAGAAAATGCCACACCCAAAGCATAGTCAAAAGGAAGTCAACGCTAGTCAATGCAACCCAAAACAGTATCCCTGCAGCTCGATCAAACCTGATCAATGCAGTCAAACAGAAAAGTCCTCCTTCCTTCACACGTGTGAGAGAAAGCTGCCAGATTTGCGTACCCAATCAAGTGAGAAGAGAGAGATGAGTGAAGATGAGATGATGGAATAATGAATTGAGGTCTCCTCCTTTTATATGCAACGTTGAGGATGAATTGGGGGTAAAAATTCTTGCTTTGATTGCTAGCCGACCTTAACAATTTGTCAATAATACAAATAAATTCATATCTTCATTTTTAGATGTCAGAATTAGATGAACTTTAAATCAATCCTACACCTCTCGGAGAGAGGAATCCAAGAAAAATATTAGTTGTCATAAATAAGGTGACCCATATGGAGTTTGGCCCTAGTTTCCAACTTTAACACTCCCTCTCAACTAGGGGAACTCCATCTGCTAATCCATTTGCCAGTTGGCACTATCTCTTCCATCAATGCACTTCTCTACTAAACTATGAAGAAGAAGAAGTGATCGGGAATGTATCATACCATTTTATACTGACCCAAAGTTAATCCCAGATAAAAGAGAGTGTCTCATACCACTCTTACTGACCCGAAGTCAGTTCTAATCAACAGAGAGTGTGTCTTATCACTCTTACTAACCCAAAGTTAGTTCCTATTGATCCCAGATCAATATAGGTCATCCTAGCATAGGGAGTACAGTACTACATGATGCATCCATCGGTAGTACTATGGTCCCTATCCTCATTTCCCTACTCATTGGTCAGATGAGAGGTACTTCCCATGAGTCTCAGACTACATGGGTAGGATGTCTCAGTAGGAGAAGGATGAACCACTCATCCTACCTACATGTCACCATAGGGTATCACAGGGGACGGTTGAACCACTCACCATGTACACAACAAACCACTAGGGAATATTCACTTCTACTAGTTTCATGCAGGCAGGAAGGAACATACCACCCTAGTGCAGTGTACAACGGTTCATGTAAATCAGGTGTCCCCTTTAGGTGATTCATTATGTGAAACGGCAAGAATTTCTCCTTTTTAAGGATGGGTTTTCCTATCATTTTTCACATTTTCAGTTTGCATAGATGCACTTATCTGTAAAGATTGACCTTGCATCCTTTTTAATAGTTGGGTTGGCGGAGCCAGTCTGAGTCTAAAACCCTAGGGAGAGAGAGGGCTTGATGACTTATTATGACCAAAATGAGTTAGTGAAACATCAGGCAAAGAAGATACGTAGGGGCCTATGGTTTCTTATTGCTCCAAGAAGTACCCCAAGCCCCCTGAAGCTCCCAAAGCTCAATGTCCATATCATATAGGACACTCATAAGAGGGTCTCTCCAGGACTCCTAGTCATTCTTAGAAAGTCAAGACTTTGACCTTTCTCAGGGGCTTTGTTAGAATGTCGGCGACCTACTCATCAATCCCAATGTGATGGAGCCTTATTTCTCCTCATTGTACCATATCTCAGATAAAGTGGTATATGATATCTATGTGCTTGGAGCAATCATGAAATACGTTATTCTTTGATAATCAGATCCCACTCTGGTTATCACAGAGGATCACGTGGTATCCATCACATGTCCAAAAATCTCACTGAAGAGCTTCCTCAATCAAACAGGTTCACAAGAGGCCAAAATCGTAGCTATGTATTCAGCCTCAGCAGTGCTCAAGGCAATCAACTTCTGCTTCCTACTCATCCAGGATATCGAAGCAGAACCCAAAGAGAAACAATACCCAGAAGTCGTCTTATGATACACCACACTGCAGGCCCAATCAGCGTCTGAATAATCATGCAGCCTCACATCTCTAGCAATGTATCTCATTTCATGAGTGACTATGCCCTGAAGATATCTCTGAATATTCTTGGCACCATTCCAATGTATATGATGAGGCTCAACCATATATTGGTTCAACATATTAACTGCAAAATATAAATCCAGATGGGAGTTTACCAAGAAAATCAACGCTCCTACGAGTTGATGATACTAAGAAGCATTTCCCAATACAGGTTCGACAACACTACCATATAACTTCTTGAAGTTAAGTTCCATCAGGGTAGTCAGAAGCTTGCAATCTACCATCCCAAATCTTTCCACTATCTTCACAACATATTTTCCTTCAGATAGGTAAATTTCTCGTGGCATTTTCGAAACCTCCAACCCTAGGAAGTGTTGGATCAACCTTAGGTCCTTCATCTCAAATTCAAAGGCCAACTCAGAATTAGGTCATCCACATAAATTACCAATATGAGAGGTTTACCATTTGCAACCTTAAAGTAAAGGTTTGGATCAACTTCACTTCTAGTGAATCTCAACTTCATTAAATAGTTATAAATCCTCTCTTACCAAGCTCGGGGTGCTTGCTTCAAGCCATATAGAGCTTTCTTCAACATGCATCCATGAGATTCCAAGTCATGAATCTCAATCCCCTCGGGTTGTTCCACATAGACTTTCTCTTTGATTGAACCATGCAAGAAAGCGGTATTGACATCCATCTGATGTAGGTTCCATCCTTGTGAGGTATCAAGGGCTATGATCAAGTGAATGGTGGTGTATCGGGAAACATGTGAAAATATCTCATCATAATATACACCTTCCTTTTGAGAGAAGCCTCAGGCAACAAAGAAATCCTTGAACTTTTCTGCACTTCCATGAGCTCCATGCTTGATTTTGATTGGGATTCTTGCTCTCACAAAAAGTCCTCCTCGGTGCAATATGTCTCTCGGAATTTTCAAGAGTCTTCCTAAGCCATGAGGATCTCCTCTTGGAGGAGAGGTCTTGGGGAGGAGGATCAAGAGGATCCATAGGTTCACCAACATTCGACATATTCTCGTCCTCTTTTTCACCCTGTCTTCTGGTGTCATCTTCTTTGTCCTTCCTTCGGATAGGAAGGTTGTTGATCTTACTAAGATCCATATCTTCTCAACTTCCCTTTGGCCAGCCACATAAATTATGCAGCCCTTAGAATTTTTGTTATAGCCCACAAAGATTTCTTTCTTCCTAGATGCATCGAATTTGCTTATTTTCTCTTTTAGCACATGAAAAGATATGAGACTTCCAAAAATTCTAAAATGAGAGACATCGGGTTTCTTACTAGTGAACATTTCTTTGGGATTCTTGGAATCCAATGCTTGATGAGGGCATTGGTTTTGAACATACACAACAATATTCCCAGCTTCGACCCATAGAAACTTTGGAATCCCTTGATCATGAAGCATGGCACAAACAACTTCTACAATAGTATGATTTTTCCTTTCAGCCACACCATTCTGTTCAGGAGTGTATGGTGTTGTAGTCTCCCTCTTAATTCCAGCATCTTTGCAATAGTCATGGAATTCATTTGATCCATACTCAGTCTCATTATCGGTAGTCAATATCTTGATTCTCTTCTCGGATTGGTTTTCGATCATGGCTTTGAAGTGATGGAACCAAGTGAACACTTCATCCTTATTTTTCAAGAAGTAGATCCAAGTCTTGTGAGAATAATCATCTGTAAAGGTGAGATAGTATAAGTGTCTTCCCAAAGAGTTTACGGGCATCATACCAGATATGTCAGAGTGGATCAACTGCAATATATTAGTGGTCTTGCTATTACTTGAGGGGAATGGTCTCCTTGTAAGTTTTCCTTCGACACATCCAGGACATACAACTTCATGCTCTACTTTGAACTTAGGCATACCTATCACCATTAGTCTCAAATTGGGTAGAGCCTCATAATGAAGATGGGAAAACCTCTAGTGCCATAGTTCGGATTTTAGAGATGTATCGTAAAACATGGCTCCCAATGGTCTGCCTCCAACTTGATAAAAGTTGTCAACTCGAAACCCAAGAGTAAAATCATCTTTAAAAATCCTTTTCCAAACACGTACCTTTCCATCGATGAATGCCACCTTGTATCCTTTGTCTTCCATTGCCAAAATGGACACCAGGTTCTTCTTGAGATCAGGTATGTAAATAACTTCTTGTAAATGAATTGTGTTACCTTGATTCAATTGAAGGGTAACATTCCCTACTCCCTTAATGGGATAGGTGGCATCATCTCCAAGAATAATCTTCAAGTTTGTCTCCTTCTCTATCAGATTAGAGAGAGCTTCCTTGTACCTGGTGAAGTGCCTTGAGGCACCACTATCAATTAGCTAATTCCCCAAAGTGTCTAGAGGAGAGGTAGTGGATAGGGCTGATATAAGATAGTATTCCTTTTTCTTATTGTTAACAACATTTGATTCTTCATATATGGAGTTCCTTGCTTTCTTGGAGGTTTGACCATTTTGTTGATGCCCCTCATTCCTTTTTCCTTTGCCATTGAACCTTCCAATCCTTTGATTGTTGTTGAAGTTTCCCTTAGAATTATTGTGATCCTCATCAGGTGATGTGTCCCTTATATTTGGACAATCCCTTGCATAGTGGCCAAAATTGTTGCAAACAAAGAATCTTCCCTTCCTTCCACCCTTTGATCCAGGCTTTCCATTGAAATGGCCTTTAGACCCTGCATTACTTCTCCTTTTGGAATGGGTGGAGAAAGCAGTGGGGTTGCCTCTATTAGAAGGCATTTCTTTCTCCACCATATTGTTTCTTCTGGACTGCATCTCGACATTAATTCTTCAAACCCTGGAATTCGATCATTATTGAGAATAGTGATTCTAAATATATACCACTCGGGTGGGAGTCCTCCAAGGGTAGGGATGGTGAGTTCCCTATTAGGAATGACCTATCCAATCGACAGAAGATCACTCTTGATCTTAGTGATCCTTAAGAAGTACGATTGAATATCCTCATCCTTTCCCTTCTTTATATTCTTCAACTTTCTTTTGAGAAATAAAGTTTTGTTTGCATCACTAACCTTGAATATGTTGACCAACCTATCATAGATTTCCTTGGAGATGTTTAGATCAGAGATGTAGGCCACCAGACGCTTGTCAATGGAATCTCTAATAATATTCTTTGCTTTGACTTCAGCCTTGTTGTACTTGTTCTTTGTAGCAGCTGGTGCATTTGAAGTAGGCTCAGGGATTTTACCCCTCACATAATCCAACATTTCTTCCAATGTCAAATCAAGAGACATCTTCTATCCATGATAGTTAGACTTTTCATGGAGCTTGTCTTCAGTCAGGAAGTGGGATGAGGAACCCATTGAGCCTTTTGTCCTTGTCCAACTCTCTTTGGTGATTGCTCTTTCACTCTTTCTTTGGCTTTGTCTTCACCTCAACCCTAATACCATGTTAATTTTGGTATGTTTTATGCTTAAGAGAAATTTACTTCAATTTATTTATTAGCCCAATATCAATATCTAGTTTAGCAATCACATCAGCATGATAGTAAAATGCAGATAAAACATAAACATAAATAGTAGAATACAAGCCAAGGCAAGAGGACACAAGATGTGGCACCAGCTAGGGACAAAGCCCATTGTGGGGAAACACTTGATCAATTCTCCTTATATTCTTCAATATTCAATAGAGAGAGATAGTACAAATTTACAAATATGATCATTTATGACAACAACAGTGAAGCCCTAACCAAAAACCTCAACATTGGTCAAACAAGGAAGAATTATTCCTTTAAGTAGCTCAGTCAAATATAGTCAACTTCGACCTCCAACAACAAACCCAAAAATTCCAAAACAACCCCGAAAATTCTAGTAAAATGTTGGTCAATGAAATTCAAACAGTAGTCAGCAACTGGGTCAGTCAACACTAGTCAAACCAGAGGTTAGGTCACCTCAGTTTTCGTGCCCAAATTTTTGGCCTACCAAGGAGAATCTGCCACACCCAAAGCATAGTCAAAGGGAGATCAACATTGGTTAATGTAGCCCAAAACAATCTCCCTGCAGCTCAGTCAAACCTGGTCAATGCAGTCAAACAGAAAAGTCCTCCTCCCTTTGCATGTGTGAGAGAAAGCTACTAGATTCATGTACCCAATCACGTGAGGAGAGAGAGAGATGAGTGAAGATGAGATGATGGAATAATGACTTGAGGTCTCCTCCTTTTATATGCAATGTTGAGGATGAACTGGGGGTAAAAATGCCTGTTTTGATTGCTGGTCGACCTTGACAATTTGTCAATAATACAAATAAATTCATATCTTCATTTTTACATGTCAAAATAAGATGATATTTAGATCAATCCTACACCTCTCAGAGAGAGGAATCCAAGAAAAATATTAGCTGTCATAAATAATGTGACACATATGGATTTTGGCTCTAGTTTCAAATTTTAACAGTCATGCTTAGGGATTTGTACAAGGATGATTAAAAGGGGTCAAAGGATGTTGATTGATCTAGTTGAAGGCCTATTGACCAAATGTGACAAAATGTCCTATAAAAATCTATTTGAACAAGAAACTCTTATCAATTCTTGAGGAGATCAATAATTTTAAAGCAATAAATACGTAGATGGAAAAATAGGATAAGATATTAGACGAGTAGTTGATAAACCTTTAGGAGAATGCAAAGTATTTTGAAGTATTTGAAGACATTCATACCAACCATTATTCCCGTCAAGCCGAGACAATATTGGAAAATGACATTGACTCAATAGCAGCATTAAAAGGACCCACGAATTTGGTTAAAAGAAGATCTATCAGCACTGCATCGATAGAGAAAAGAATGCAACATCAAGAAGAATAAAAGACCTCTAGGAATCAATATAAAGGTATGCAACCCCTCATGTGCTTTTATTGTAATATTGTAGGTTACTTTTCCTCCAGGTGTTCAAAAATGAAAGAGAAGGTTCAACAATAGACGTGGAATGCACCATTTCACCAACAAACATGAATTCCTCATAAGGGAAATTCGAATAGACATGCACAAAGAACCTTTTCCCCTAAAAGGAAATATTTGCAGTGACCCAATAACATCATGAGAGGGAGTATCAGTCCAAGAAGTTGGATAAGAAGAAGATATGGTAAGAGTAGTTTTATTCAATCCTATGCCCCTTTTCAAAATAATGACAAATGAATCAGGTGTAACAAGTTTGGGCATAAAGCAGTTGCATGCAAAATTAACAAGAAAACCTCTTTTTAGAACACTGCAAACAAAGGCATGGATCACGAGGAGAGAAAGAAAAGAGAGTTGCACAGGAGTTATTTTGGCACTCATAAGAAAGGAAGATCGAATGGTGCATGGAGGAAACATAGAATAATGTTTCGCTTCAAAGATTATAAATAGAAGATTAGTGTATTAGAGTCTACAATCCCTATCGTTTATCTCTCTTATATAACCTAAAGCAGACAAAGACCCCAATCAGTTAAAAGAAGAAACATAATCTCTAATATATCTCCAAAGGAATATAATCATGTTAATAGTGTTGGATACTGCCAACATATAGGGGATCTACCTAAAATGAGGTCCCAATTAGACCTCAAACCATTTGGTCTAGGAGTCCCATCCGGAAATACAACTCGGTTGTCGTTTACTTAAATATTTTCCCTGGCTTAGGAAATTAACACAATAGAGAAGTGCACATGTGCTTTTTCTTTACTGGAATATAGGGGTAGTCATTTTGTCATCTCCATTTAATTTTGACCGTCAATTCCATTTTAATGCCTTCGGTCAGACCCTGTCAAGTTGCGGCTTTAGCCATTCTCCTTTATGCTCAACGTAATCTGATTGTTGCACAAAAATTGTCACCTTGACATTCTTCAATCCGTGTGAATCCATTATCACTCATACTTTCCTCCTTTGCAAGTCTTAAGCCTCAGTTCCTCATATCAAGCCTTGAAAATAAGAGAAAGCCATCCAAAGTCTCTAAAACTCTGGTTCCGCACTTTCTCTTAGCATTACCTGCGGTCTTGCACCTAATCGTGATGTCCCCTACGCACCTGACCACTCTGTCTCTGTGTTATGGGTGCAGACCCCTGTAAAAGTCAAAAAGGTGGAAGTATATTCTTAAAAACTCACTTTGAGTCATTTCTAGAAGCTTCTGGAAGGAATCTTGAGGTGGCAAGTTAGCTCCTTTAAGGTTCATGCATCCCTTACCTTAAGGAGCTAACCCCTTGATGTGAGGAGCTTATCCCTTTGAAAGAGGACTCTATCCCTTCAGAGGTGAACCTGTAACCTCCTTCCTCTGCACTATAAAATGAAGCATTGGGCTAGTTACTTGGAAGGAAAAAGGCTGAATATTTTTGAGGTGAAATGCTGCTGGAACTTAGTCTTCCTAATTGAGCTTTTGTGATGAGAGATTACATACCTCTTTGATCTCATTTGGAAGAGTGTGAGGCTTGTCAAAGTAAAGGAGATTCCTATTTCAGACCCTAGGAAGAGCTTGTACAACATCAAGGCTGAAAAGGTTGTAAGGTTCTTCTATTTCAAAGTTAATACAAATAAGTTTGTTTTTCTCAATAAGCTGTGTTTTATGGTTTATTTTATGGATTCCTTGATCACCATAATGAACATGATTTATGATATTAGTTATGTAGGTGTTATTTGATGTGTCTTGTTTGTGATTGCAGGTTCTCAAAAGGAAACTCTTTTGGACGGTTCAAGGATGGCTACTACAAACTAGCGCTGGACTTAAGGTAGGGTCTAAACACCTCTATAGTTTTTGTTTATAAATTGTATATGTTCAAAGAAAGATAGATTTGCTTGTCCTGATTGTTGCTAGATATATTTTTATACTAGGGAGATCAGCCTTGTTCGCAAGATTGATTTGTCCGGCCAACAAATTGGCGACTCTGCTGGGGAAACTAAATTTTGTTTTTGGTTTTCATTTATCTTTGACTTGAGAAAATTGTTCTTGTTTCTGGTTTTTGCTTGATGTGTGTGGGATTGGGTAGTTTTTAGAATCTGGAATTTTTTTTTTTTTCAAAGTTTTCAGGGGACCGCACTTTCTCTTTACAGATAGTGCAGGCATCTCCGCACTTTTCCTTTAGTACACATAGCAGTATCGCGTCTGGTTCTTCTCGAAGCCTGCAGACCCTATCAAATTTTTGAAAAACCTAAAATGTTTTCTTCCAGTTAAGTTTAGGTTTCATTTACGACTTTTAGTGTCTACCCAGATCTGCATGTGTTCTGTCAAAAATCTCTTGTGAATAAGTCCTATTGGTATTTTTGTTTTAGATGATTTTCTAGAAGTTTTGCATGCTTGGAGTGGTTTTCACTTGGTCTCTGTAGTGACTCAAAGATCAGAAGCCTAAGAAACCTTAGATTACCCTGGTGTCTTTTGTCTTCTTGATGAGTCTGACTGGTTTGTGAAATATGTCCTTGGTAAGAAATAGATTTCATTTTCTCTTTGCAAATCTTTGAACAACTTGGTTATAAGTTTTGAATTTCATTTTTATAAAAGAAAACATATTTGGATGTTTTTTTATTGATTTGTTATTATGAATGAATTAATCCTTAGTTTACTAAATAACTAAGTAAAACGTCCTCAAAAAGATTTGAAGCTTTTATAGAATTAGGTTTTTAGAAGTTTTTAGATCTCAAGATTGGTTTTGTAGTTTTGAGTGTTTTCTAGAAATTGTTTTTGTAGTTTTGAGTTTTGGAAAAGGAAAAGGGATTTATTGTGAGCATAATTAGTAGTCTCATTTTGAGTTCTTATTGAAAAGGAAAAAAATAATTATTTTCATGTACATGTTGAAAGAAAGATTTTTTTTTCAAAAAATTGCATTCTCTAACTCTTTCTTTTAGCTAGAAATTCATTGAAGGAAAAACAAATTGTTTATCATTTAAGGTGCATTTTTTAGTATTTTTGGAGTCGAGTCTTCACACCATAAAAGTTTCATTTACATACCTATTGACTTAAGAAACAACCCATAAAAGTAACACTTAATTAAAATTGATCTAGCAATCTTTTTTATTTCTAGGGCTCTTATCACCAATATAGCTTAGGCTAGTAATTATTAAGTTTGTCACTTACGTTGGGCAGTTCATGCTCTGCAACAGGGTAGGGTTTCAGACATGCTTGAACTGAAACAGAGTGTTGGTGGCCAGGAATGTGAGTCTCACTGCGCTCATCTTAAGGGTTTCCTATGCAGTGTTGCGACATCTCTCCAACTCCGGTTTTCCTCAGATGTTGCTCCAGAATATGTAAGCGGAGCGAAAATGAAGTCTTCTCTGTGGAAGCTGCGAGGGTTTTCACTCAGCAAACATGGAGTTAAAGAGAAACTGGGCGCGGTCTATCACAGCCAGAAGCAGCAGCAGCTGCCACCTCCGGCTTCCCTGGACGAGCTAGTTCAAGCTTCCCAGGGAGTTCTTCACATGTACTCAGGAAATGGCGATGCATGCTACGCCGAAAACTCCGACAGACAGAGGAATGTCTTCCAGGTATTGCAGCCTCTCTTTGAAGCAGCCCTTCAGAAGTTTGCATTTCCCGAAGAGGGTCCTCTCAGAATTACAGATCTTGGGTGTGCAACCGGTACAAACACGGTTTCAGATGTTGATTTTGTCGTCAAAACACTCACAAATCTCTGTGGGAAGGGCCATGGCGGGGGCTTAATGCCAGAGTTGCAGGCTTATTTTTCTGATTGGCCATGCAATGACTTTAATGAGCTCTTCGGTCTGCTGGAGCGGCGTGGCCATTCTCGGTATTTTGTTGCAGGTGTACCCAGATCCTTTTACAACGTTCTGTTTCCGAGATCGACCATTCACCCGCCAGATCTGCTTGAAGAATCCTCTGCATTTCAGATCCAAGTCAATTTTTCAGCCAAAACGACAATGTTATGGGTGCATGCAGCAGATCTTGTGCAGGATCTTCTGCAGAAACTTGCATGCAGGCTGGGGATTCCCTCTTCTTGCCTCAGACTATTATATCAGGGTAAGCAACTTATGCAGCCCTTATCTCTTTCCTTCTACAACATTCAAAAGGATGCCTCTATTGGGGTTTCTTTTCGTTTAAGAGGTGGTTCCTTCGGGCAAACCTCCTCAGCTCCATTTTTCTCTTACAAAGATGCAGCACGCAAAAACACTGCCCAACCTCAAGCTTCTTCCAAGACAGCCCAGCCAAATGGCGTTCCAAAGCCGTTTTTGGTTGACAAATCAGAGGAGATACCCTCCATTAGCTTCTCTAATCCTGGGGTTGAGAACCGCTATCAGACTTTTGCAGAATCAGGACTCATATGCAGATTTAACGGGCTATGGCCTCGTACAGCAGATCTTTACCAATGGGTCCATTCCTTCTGGACTAAAAAATGTAAAATTTTCCTATGTTCAAAAGGCTTCTTCCTGGTGGTTTTTGACTCAAATGAAGACTACCAGAAAGCCTTAACGAGAGGCCCTTGGTTTTGGGGTACGGCTGGGCTTTTCCTTACCCCCTGATTTCCTGATTTCGACCCTTCTACAGCAGTGATCTCCAAGATTCCCATTTGGGTTAGGCTCCCAAATCTTCCAGCTCATTTTTGGGATTTCTCTGTCTTCTTAGCCATTGGGAATACTTTAGGATGATACCTGGCTACAGATACCTCAAGAAGGGAAAATGGTCTCTATACTTACGGCAGACTATGTGCAGAAATAGACATCAGCAAAGGACTGCCGGATCAGATTAACCTCAAGTTTGGAGATTTCCATTGGACTCAGTCACTAGATTACGAGAACACAGCCTTCCGCTGTCGCCATTGTCATCAAACAGGGCACCTTCAGAGTACATGTTCGCAGTTAAAAGATAAAAAAAAGAATCTGAATCGTAAGCCCAAATCCAAAAGATGGAATCCTTTTGAGCCTCCTCATCCGCTGGGCGACTTAGACTTCTCGAGCTCAAAGGAGGAGGAATCTGAGGCAGATGTGCAGGTTGATGAGGAAGTTGAAGCTGATATGCAGAATGAGGAAATTCCGGGGGACCCTCCCTCAGCTGTTCCAGAGGCTCCCTCTAACCCTCAGATTTCCCAGAAGCGCACTCATCTCTCTTCGTCCTCAGACTCTGAGAAGGAGGCTCAGCCGTCAGATCAGAATCATCTACAACTAGTTACAAGTCAGCCAAGCTCCATTGGGTGGACAAAAGTTAGTAAGAAAAAAGGCAAAAAATGTCGTGTTATAGATAATAACCCTTCTGGGTAGCTTCTCTGCTCAGTCTCTTCAGATGTAGTCCTATGCTCTCTTTGGTCATTTCCCTGTCTATCTCTCTGGAATGAGGTTGAGTTTCCTTCACCTCCGGTTCCCTGCTTCTCTGTTCTGCCTGCTTCCAGGCTTGATTGTACCATATTTTTTCCTTTTTTAATAGATTTAGTCTTTACTCAGCAAAAAAAAAAAATATAGCTTAGGCTAGTATCTTGGAGTAGGGAGTAATTAACTCTCCAAGATATTTAAAACAAACAAGTAGCTATATCTTGTGGTAGGAAATAAATCCAATTGTAATTTATATAATCTGGGAATCTTCTCTTAAAGGAGTCAATCATGAGATCATGTCTGAAGCTTTGAGACAATCAAGTCTGTCTCATTGGGAAAGATAGAAGATTTGCGTGTATTATAAACAGTAAACCTCAGATTAACCATTGTCAAGGAGCCTGGGGTCCCTTGTTGGTAAACCTCAGATTGATCAGGTCAAGGAGCCTTCAAGGGGATTGAGCTTTGTTACTCTGCCCTTGCACATAAATCAGATCGTAGACTGTTCCCTCAGTTGTATTTGTTGTTGTTGGTAACCTTAGTGTCCATAAACTTAAGATTATTTCCTAAGGTGACAGTGAAGGATGGGTCTCACTGTACCTGGAGCGAACGTCAACTAGACTCACTTGGACTCTCTGGGGGGTTCTCTTCACTCGAGACATTTTTGTGAAGAAACTTGTGCCATACTGTTTCATTAAGCAAGTTGTCGAGGTAACTGTTCCAACCACCCTTTCTGTATTAAATTCTACGACGTTGGATTTCATCACCAACTAGTGTTTCTAGTACAAGAAGTTACTATTTGTGTGTGGTTTGAACTCTTAGATTTTTTAGGCGTGTGATTCAATTGTTTGTTTCTTTAGAGACTTTAGGTGGTTTTATTGAAATTTTCTTTGTTTGCGTGTGAGTAATTAAATATTTAATCATGGCTGAATCACTGAGACAATCTCATAGACTTCGAGGGAAACCTCTTGAGTATACACCAAGCCAGTTTGCAGGGCTACAAGCCCTTGTATCACCTAGTGACAGTAGAGTTGGGTCACTAGAAGCTGGAGAGTCATCCTTAATTGTTCATCCTGATTATCAAGTTCAAGCAACAGAGTATATTTCTGAACCAATTTCATTCTTCAAAGTTACTGGTAGTATTTATCCTACCAATGAATTAGCTGAAGAACCTGAAATTTCTGAGCCTAAAACCGAACCTATTGCTACTCCATCTTTAGGATTTGCTTCTCCAACTTCTAGTGTTCCTAGTTCATCCAGGGTAGGAAATATCATGACCCAAAATCTTCCTTCTGGTCTCATTTCTATTGAAGAACTTGTCAATCTGAACGAAGATATAACTCTTCCTGAAAATCAACCAACTTTAGAACTTAGGGAGCGTGAATCAATTTTCTACAATCCTTTTAGGAGTGACGCTTGGTACATATCATTGATAAATTTTTTAGAAAACCCGCGTCTTATTTTTTCGCCACCTCGAATTCCTTTTCATCCTACACCCAGAGGTTATTATCCTCCATTGAATATGTCGAAACGATCATCTATGTTTTCCCAAACACCGGAAACATTTTTGTATGGCGGTCCTTTTGTTCCTTCAGGGTAACAGTCACCCACTAGTACTTTTTCAGGAGCATATCCTCAACCAATTGAACATGAGATATCAACTGGTAATAATGGAACTCAACCATTGAGCGCAAAAGAAATTCTTATGATGTCTTGTAGTATTCCAAATCTACAACCTCAAGGTAGTCAATTACCACCTGGGGGGCAACCCCAAGGTAGTCAGTTACCTTCTGGAGGGCAACCTCAAGGTAGTTAGTTACCGCCTGGAGGGCAACCTCAAGGTAGTCAATTATCACCTGGGGGAAACCTCAAGGTAGTCAGTTACCACCTGGGGGGAAACCTCAAGGACATTACATACCTTCAGGATAGTACATACCTCAAGGTCAACCCCATTCTCAGTACATACCTCAAGGTCAACCCCAGTTTCAATATATACCTCAAGGTCAGTACCCAACTCAAGGTTTCCAACCACCTTCTGGTCAACCATTTGTACAAGGAGCTGGAAATGTACCACTTAATTATCAGCCCTACGCTCAACCCGGTTATGGTCCTCCATATCCTCAACCTTTTATGGGTCCATACCCCGGAATGAACATGGTGTGGGATCCATCTCAAACTCAACAGACTTTTCAACCTAATGTGAAATTATCAAGTCAACTTAGACAACCTTTGGTTTCTGGTCCAATCCATCAACCTATCCATCCAACTGTTCAAACCTCTGCACCTAGTGTAGTTCATCAACCTGGGCCTAATTCACCTTGAACTCTGCCTCAAACTACTGCCGCAACTACTGAAGCTTATGTTCAATCTACCACACATGTTTCTGGAGTATCGGTAGCTTTGGTTTCTACTGTTCATGTATCAGTGCTAACTCCTCAAGCCTCTTTACCACAGTCATGACCTATAGTTCAGACTTCAGTTTAGATGCCGTAATTCACTTATCAACCATACTAGGGACAGTACCAATTCGGTCCTACTGTACAAAACCCATCTTATCAGTATCAACCGTACCCTGGCTATACTTATCAGCATCCGCAACAACCCCAATTTGGTCTGGTTAATCCTGATTTCCCAGGAGGTTATTATATTCCTAATGCAAATCCAATTCCAGGTTATCCTAGATATCCTCCTCCTAGGGCTGGTCTTGTTACCCAAGGTTTTCGCGACCCTAACTGTCAGTTACCATTCATTGCAACTTTGGACTTACCTGATTTGTCACGCCTTATGAACAATCCAATTTACTATCTTCCGTATTGGTTGCCAATGCATAACAAGTTGCCCAGTGATATCTCGAAGTTTGAGGGTAAGTCAGGAGAAGATCCGTCAAATCATGTGATGACTTATCACCTCTAGTGTGCATCTAATTCCATTATTGATGATTCAATTTGCTTACATATTTTTCAACAAACTCTAATTGGTCTTGCTGCCAAATGGTACATTGAGTTACCACGAGGCTCTTTTTATAATTTTGGTCAGTTAGCCACTTCTTTCTTAACTCATTTTCAGTTGCCTGTCAAATACGACAATGGCACGGAATTGTTAACTTCATTAAAACAATCTACGTCAACATATATTTATGATCATATCCATGAATGGCGACGTAGAAGGCGTTTAGTGAAAGTTTTTATTTCGGATCAAATTTTAGCAGAATGGTTCGTAAAATGATTATTACCTAAAATCACTGAAATAAGGCAAGAGTTGTTACTGAAGAGCAAGTAATTTCTCAGGCTCAGTACCTTGACCTCTTTTATACGCAGTCAGGTACTTTACATGAAAAAATCTCCGACCTTTCGAAACACAATCAAATAATTGCAGCTCCTTCAAGGTCTCATGCCGCTAATGGTATTATTGGTTTAGTTAGTACTAAAAGCAAAAAATAATCTTCAAAGAATTCTTCTCGTATTATAACTTTACCAGATTCCCCGACAGGAGACTCTTCCGCTGAAATTCCTGCTGATATCCATGTCGTAGAATCATCTACGGCCAAATCAAAATCTGGTGGTAGAAAAAAAGGAAGAAGAAAAACAAACAAAACCCAAAAGAGAAAACAGATAAAAATGAATCTATTGATGAGAAACATAAATCTCGCTATCCTTGTCTCATTTGTGATGAGGATCACTTTACTAGAAATTGCCCACATCGAGCTGAGGTTTTGAAAATCATCAAAGGTTCTCAAACGCCTGTTGTCTTAAAGGATCCTTTTCCTAGCCAAGATAGTAAGATGATCAGTTCTTCCTCAAATGCCTTAGAAGAACCCATTATGATGATATCTCATGTCAGGATTGTGACGCGATCGCAAGATTATGGTAGTAAAAATCCTGTTGGTGGTAAAGAAGCAGAATCTTCAAATTCAAACCCATCAACTTCAACTCCTATTGGTTCTGATCCACTATAGATCGAGAAACCTAACCCTGACTTAGTAATCAAATCGCCTACTAAAGGTATACTTCAGAAATCAGCTTTCAATCCACATGCGAGAGCTGCTAAGAATTATAACATTGTTGAAGATTTAGCTATTTCCCCTTCAGCAATGTTGGCTTTGGAGATGATGCAATCATGCATAGCACAACGTAAATTACTATTGTTGGCTATAGGAGCTGTTGATATTCAAGATTCAAACCTAATAATATTTGATTTACAGAATAGTACACCTCTTCTACCTCATCAAATGGCTTTCCAGATTCCAGTGTTAGTCAAAAACAGACCTTGCTTTCGGACTGTGATTGATGAGGGAGCTTCTACGTGTATTATGTCAATACAGTGTTGGAGATCGCTTGGTTCTCCGACACTCAATTAGTATACGATGATTCTAAAGGCTTTTTATGGTTGAGGGTTCCATTCTTTTGGCATTTTACAAGATTTACCTATAAGGGTCGAAGGCAAAACTGTAAATCTAGATGTGGAAGTTGTCGATGCCCCTCTAGATTACAACCTTCTCTTGGGTCGCAGTTGGTCTTATGCTATGACTACTATTGTTTCATCAGTCTTTCGGCTTATCAAGTTTCCTCATAATGGAAATATCATTACAATAGACCAGTTGACTTATTTTTCATTTGACCCAGCCTCTTCAGATAGTATTCAACATGTCGGTAAAACAACTATCCCTTACAAGGATGTTGGGGTAGGTTTGATTAAAGATTTTGGTTTACTGGGAACTTTTCCCTTTCCTCCTCCTAATGTATCACCTTATATTGCAACTATTCATATGATTTCATCGAACATTATTGCTTTTGATGATCCTTGGATTGTACCTTTCGATTCTGAGGTGGATTCATTTGGTAGCGCAATGCATTTAAGTCCCTTTGAAATTGCATATCAAGCTGTATAGTCGTTTTCTAACTCTTGTTCAACCGAAACCGATCCAATGAATGTGGTCCATGGGGAATCACTTTAAATATCAACCTCAACTTCAACAAAATTTTCTGATCATGTTCATACTGATGAGCAGATTTGTGAACTTTTGTCTGTTGATGATTTACCATGGGAAGATCTTCATCATCGATCTTCGTTCTTACCTGAGCTTGATAATTTTGAAAATGGTTTTTCATCTATTTTTACTACTGACTATGTCAAAGAACCACATAATCCATTACAACATCTTGATTCTGAGTTAAATTTGGGAAACATCTATCGAATGGTTCCTATTGACATTTCAGTTAAACCCGAAATTTTTGAAAACATTCATATAGGTGCTTCTTGTACAAACGATGAAATCCAAACTTATAAAGCCCTATTTCAAGAATTCCACGACGTGTTTGCCTGGTCATATGAAGAAATGTCAGGAATCAATCCATCAATTATTGTCCATGAAATTAAAACTTACCCGAATGGTAAACCTGTCCGGCAACGTTTGCGTCAGATACATCTGCGAAAAGCTGCTGCTATTAAAGTTGAAGTTGAGAAATTACTTCGTGCAGGTTTCATTTATCCAATTCCTTTAACGGATTGGGTATCGAATATTGTTCCTGTTAACAAAAAGCAAGGAATGATAAGAATATGTATCGATTATAGGGATATTAATCGAGCTTGTCCTAAAGACAATGCTGGCAGTGAAATGTTCTCCTTTATGGATGGTTTTTCCAGTTACAATCAAATCAACATACTCCCTATTGATCAACCTAAAACAACTTTCATTTTTCCATGGGGGACATTTGGTTATTGAAAATTACCTTTTGGATTGAAGAATGCTGGAGAAAATTTTCAAAAGGCTATGTCTTACGCATTTCATGACATCAAGCACATTGTGCAACCTTATCTCGATGATTTACCTACCCATTCATTACATAGAGACGATCATCTCACTCATTTACGAGCTATCTTTATGAGATGTAGGCATTATTGAATTAAGCTAAATCCACACAAATGTGTTTTTTGTATAGAAATGGGTCGTTTACTGGGATATTTTGTTTCAAAAGCTAGCATTCGTGTCGATCCCTCGAAGGTTGAAGTTATCGTCAAATTACCTCCTCCTTCGACTCTTTTCCACCTCCAAAGTTTGCAAGGGAAAGCAAACTTTTTACGTCATTTCATTCCTAAATACATCGAGATAACAGGTTTTACCAGGTTTTTGAAATAGAATACTCCATTCTTTTGGGATGAAATAGCTGACAAATCCTTTGATGCACTTAAAGACGCGTTGATCCATGCACCGTTATTGCATCCTCCCAACTACAACCAAGATTACTTTTTGTAGCTCGCCGCTTCTCATTCCACCATTGGGATGGTTTTAGTTCAAGAAGATGAATTCAACAGTGAACATGTGATTTACTATCTTAGTCGAACTCTGAATCCGACTGAGCTTAAATATTTGCATGTGGAGAAATTGACCTTGGTGGCTATTCAAGCTATCTAAAGATTTTGTCACTACATTTTATTACACAAAACCACGGTAATTTATGACTGTAACCCTATGATGTATATCTTGACCAAACAATTGCTAGGGGGCAAGTATTCCAAATGGATAGTTATCCTGCAAGAATTTGACTTGGAATTTGAAAAATCCAAGGCAAAGAAATCTTTGGTTTTTGCAGAACTGATGTGTGATTTCCAGCATACTGATACTGAAACTGTGGCGAAAGAACCCATTGCAGATGAATCTTTGTTTCTTATCAGTACTCTTGATCCATGGTATGGAGATATTATTATTTATCTCCAAACCCAATCTTTTTGGCCTGAAATCTCATGATCTCAGCGATGGAAAATACGTTTCCAATCCCAACAATACAATATTATTGGTGATACACTCTATTGTCATGGGGCGGATTCTATTTTTCGACATTGTCTCACTCATGAAGAAACTGAAAAGGTTCTAAATGACTGTCACTCTAGAGCATGTGGCGTTCATATGTCTAGGTATGCCACAACCCAAAAGATATTGCGCGCTGGCTATTTCTAGCCATCCTTATTCAAAGATTGTATCTATGCAGTCCAGAAATGCCACAATTGTCAATTTTTTTATTGTAAGATGCGTGCTCCACATGCTCCTCTCCAACCTATATTTGTCAGCAGTCCTTTTGCAAAGTGGGGTATTGACTTTATTACGTGTAACCCTCGCTCAGTCGGGGGGCATGCGTATATCATCCTTGCAATAGATTATTTTACGAAGTGGGCTGAGGCGATCCGTACATTTTTCGGCAGATGGCAAAACTACTGCAACTTTCATTTTCAATCATATAATTGCTAGATTCAGTGTTCCTGAAGCTATTGTTACTGATCATGGAAGTCATTTTCGAAACATCATGATGACTGAACTAATAGATCAGCTTGGCCTGTGTCACGATAGTTCTACTCCATATTACCCACAGGTTGATGGTCTAGAAGAAGCTCTCAATAAAGTTATAGTAACTATGATCCAATGAATCATTGGTATTCATCAGTCGAATTGGCATAACATGTTATTTTAGCACTTTGAGCATATTGAACCTCAGTAAAAACATCAACTGGTTTCACTCCTTTTCAACTAGTCTACGGTTTGGAAGCAGTGTTACCCATTGAATGCGAAATTCCGTCATTGCAAATAGCCATAGAATTACTCCTAGCCACTTCCAAAGAGGAGAAACATTTTTTGTACTTGGCTCAGCTAGATGAGAATCGACCCAATGTTGCATTAGAAATCGAGACTCATGCGAAACGGATAAAAGCTCAATACGACCGAAATGTTACACCTCGTAATTTTTTGGAAGGAGACCTAGTTTTACTATACAATCAAGAAAACAATAAGCTAGGGGCTGGAAAATTTGTAACTATGTGGCATGGTCCTTATATTGTTAAGTGAAAGCTAGCAAAAGGGGCCTATGAGTTTGTAGATTTTGACGGTGTCTCTTTGGGTAAACTCAGAAATGGGCTTTATCTGAAGAGATATTATGCTTAAATTTTGGTGTGGAGATTTTTGTTAGATTAGTTTCTTTATAGCTGGTGTGTTTTAGATTAGCAAAGTGCGCCTAGTTTAGAGAGTGCTTTTATCATTATTCTTGCTTATCTTTATTTTACTCTTGATATTGCAGATGTCGACGTCTCTTCAAACATACATTGGTTTTGCTGATGGTGCTTGTCGTAATACATGGAACATTTCTTCTGTAGCTTGGGTTATCTATTCACCCTCTGATGAGTTAGTATCTATGCATGGGGTAAGCCTCAATCAAACAATGAATAACATTGCAGAGTATAGTGCAATGATTGAGTTATTATCTAAATCCATCTCATTTGGGATTCGGAGTTTGATTGTTAGGTTAGATTCTTAACTCGTTGTATTACAACTTAACAGGGTTTATGCCATTAGAAATCCAGTGTTATTAAGATTATTTTTGAGAGTTCGTCTCTTGGAACGTGAATTTGATTACATTGAATATCAACATATTCCAAGGCATTTAAATACATTAGCAGATGCAGTTGCTTCTCGTATGATAAATAGACATTTGTAATAATCAAAATAGTAAATTTAAAAACATTCCATAACATGTTATATAAGATAGCCGTTAATAGTGATATATCATAGCATAGAAGTGTGTCAAATATACATCGTCTTTGATCATAGGTTGAAAACACTTTATGATAGGCAAAAATGATAGTACAAAAAGACAAAAATGTCGTATGAGTCTACAAAAGTGGTCATCCTATCCCTGGTGATGATCACGATAAGAAACCACTACTCAGGCCACCCTACAAAGGAACCTCCTAAAAGGTCCTGGGACCCCAATCACATATCGTTGTAACCTAAGTGGAATATCATCTATGCCAGTCTCTGGAATATCTGCTTTCAAATGCTCTAGATGATTCTCCAAATTAGTCAAGATCTCTGTAGATTGGTCCTGTGGGGATGGTACTGCTGCAGCTGGGTGTCTCCTCTCATAAGGCTGGAGAGCGGCTAGTCATCGTGGACCCACATCTGCATTTAAAACTTTTTATTGCCAGTTTTGGACGATTTGAAAAACAAAAAAAATTAGTTAAAACTTAGAAAGTGTTGAAAATGATTTTACCTTAATCATTCCACTGCTCTCTTGATGGAAGAATCATGTCTGGGTCACCACGATAATCCATCCCAGCATATGGAAAATCCTGAATCACAAAAAGTTGGTTCCTCAACCAACGAAAATACTCAAGCAGAAATCGAACAACCTATGAACCCTCCTCAGGATGACGGGCCATCACTACAACCCAACGCATTATCTTAGGCTCTCGAGGAAGTCTAACCTCAACAGAAAGCTGGTGTGGGACCAACATAGGGACCCTCTCTAGACCAAAGCTCACAATGAGGAAACCATATCCAAAGTTTTTTAGTTTTCCATTCTTTGCTCTAGTTAGTTGGCCTTTTACATTTGCCAACACAGCCTCGTACCAGTTGAAGATGGTACCTCGATAACAGTCTATTGCCATTTGCATCTAGAATCTGGTAGCTACATGCAATGTTGCACTTCCACATAGTCTGGTGACAGTGAATGCAATAACCTTAAGTTCAGGATGATCAATAGTTTTAATATCGATTCATTTGTCCTTTGTTTGATCATTTCAAAACTCTAATTGGAGACTAGCGACAGACTGGCCACCTGGCCTAGTCCCAAAAAGAGATAATCGTTCACCTCTCTTAGGAACACCAGTAAAAAAATATATGTCCTCTAGCTCAATTTCGAGCCAGTGGCCACCAATCATGAAACACTGGTCCTATATGTTCCACCTATCTACCAGCCATTGCAAGAAGTCTACTTGGGCCCTCATGCTGGGTATGGCCCAGAATTTAAACAGTCTGCATGCTCTCAATGCGTCCAATGTGGGTTGATGATTTATTGTGGCAAGATCCACATCCTCATGCTCATGTTCCCACCAAATAAGCATTTTGTATGTCCTACATTGTAAAAAATATGTACTAGAACACTTTAGTTCGAAAATTTTTGGGCGGAAATGGAGAAATTTGAATTTTTGAAATCCATTTCACGGGGTCCACACCCACTACTTATAGACAGTGCATATAGTCTGCATGCATCGTAAACAATAGGTGCGGACCCATGAATTTTTCCTTTGTAGAAAAAAGTCGGGGTCCACAGGGGCCGCATGTTGCACCTGCGAACCCCTGCGAGCGGATTTCTAAACTAATTTATCCCTTAAAAATCAAAATGAAAGCCTAAAAACGAAATGTAAAAAGTTGAAATGCAAGATAAGGATGATGTGGATTACCTGGAGCTGACAGTTTTCGATTCCAATGGACGAATTTTCCGCAATCTTCACAGGAAGTTTCTTACCCAAAAGCTCTCACTTCTCACTCTGAAATCAAATGGTAAAAATGAATTTACAAAAGCCCTTTTTATAAGCTTTTTTGAATAAATGAATTTTTAATTTATTTATTTTACACTTTAGAAAGGTAACTTTTTGATACGTTTTTATTTATCTTAAACAGGTATGAGTAATGTTTTGAGTTTGTGTGCATAATATTGGATTTTTCAGGGAAAATTTATCATTTTCAACAAAGAGTACTTTTATCACTTTTTTGGACTCTTCCAAAATTTATGAAAAAGTGAAACATTGGAGTCCTCTTTAAGCTCTTTTCTGACTCGTAAAATATGAAAAGATTGCCGAGTTTTTTCCCTTTTAAACTCGTTAAACGGAAATAAAAAGGCGGTCCACTTACAACACTTTTCTGACTGTATAAACATGAAAAGATTGTTGGACTTTTATCGTTTCAAGTTTGATATTGGTTAAAAAATGACGTGTCTTCGATCTCTTTTTTACTTTTTCAGATCGGAGCCACTAATTATGAAAAGTACTATTTGATCGTAATGGTCAAGTGGTTATCTCAAGTATTATTTTATACTTTTTCGGGCTTGAGGGACACAAATTTATGAAAAAGGACACCCATGGAGTTTTCTTAAGTTTTTCTTCTGACTCCCTAAAATTGAAAAACACTGAGTTTTTCCTATACTCAACTCATTAAAATTTAACAGTAAAGGACCTGTTCAATTTCAAACAAGAATGAACCACTACTTCTTAGGGTTCGAATTTTAAACTAAGTTGGACTCATCCGAAGGGTGAGCTTATAAACAAGCAAATGTTATCCTCCTCAAGCTTGTCAAAAATAAAGAGGTACTTGCCAGAAATGGTGGGGGAAAAGAGAAAAAAATAGACCTGTTTGTTACACTTTGTGTTTTATAAAAGCAGTTAACCACTCTTAAACATGACACTTTTTGTTCACCTGGGTTGGGAAATCCTTTACCTAATAGTTAATCAAACCATATTGAAAGTCTTCAGTCGGTTTTTGGGTATTAGCTTTGGGTCAAGTGTCACCAAACCATTTGCAGTGTCATTATGTGTTTAAGAGGTCAATTCAAACAAACCATTCATCTGCAAAATATCTATCATCCATTTTGACCATCCCTGAGTCAGTCCTTGCCAATATATTTCTTCAAAACTTGATCTATGATTTCGTGTTGTGGGCTTTCCTGCGACGGATCACTTTCTATCGACTTCAGCTCATTATCTAGAAAGATGATCTAGAAATCATCAGTACCTTAGAATCTGCATGCCCTATTGGCAGGTTTCTCGCCTTCGACGACAGGTTGCATCATTGACCTTTGATCAAAGGATTCTATGACATGTTCGATTTCAGCTCATCTATTCACATTTCATGGATTGTATTGAGTACTTTGAGAGCCATTGATATTACTGGTGGTTTTTCTCACACTTGTTAACAGTTCACATCGTCGACTAGTAATCAAGTGGTTTCTACCATGTTCGACTTTGACACATTCATTCACATGGATAGAATCGTACTAGTTCGGGAAGTAGAAATCAAGACCCTGGATCTAGTTTCTACCATCGAGGCTGCGAGGAATTTTTTTATTCATTATACAGTGGACTATTCATAAACAAATGGCTGCACCCATACTGTGTCTACATATGTCTATACTCGTGATGTATTACAAAATCATTCCTGTATCAGAGCAGTTTAGTTAGTTTTCTAGTCAATTTTGATCTGAGTATGGGAATGCCTACCTCAGCGATGATATGTTCACATATATATATTTTGCATTAAATTTTTTTACAAGTTCCGACTAGGGTGTCCACAAGATGATCCTTGAAATGATAAATTACTTCACTCTTCATAGATGACAAACTCTATCTTCATCTACTATAAAATTCGCACTTTAGGGGGCAATCTGTTGCACAAAAATTGTCACCTTGACATTCTGTAGTTTGAGTCCATTATCACTCATACTTTCTTCCTTTGCAAGTCTTAAGCCTCAGTTCCTCATATCAATCCTTGAAAATAAGAGAAAGCCCTCAAAAGTCTCTAAAACTCTGGTTTCGCACATTCTCTTAGCATTACATGCGGTCCCACACCTAATGGTCATGTCCCCTATGCACTTGACCACTTTGTCTCTGTGTTATGGGTGTGGACCCCTATAAAAGTCAAAAAGGTGCAAGTATATTCTTAAAAACTCACTTTGAGTCATTTCTAGAAGCTTCTGGAAGGAATCTTGAGGTGGAAAGTTCGCTCCTTTAAGGTTCATGCATCTCTTACCTTAAAGATCTAACCCCTTGTAGTGAGGAGCTTATCCCTTTGAAGGAGGACTCTATCCCTTCATAGGTGGACCTATAACCTCCTTCCTCTGCACTATAAAATGAAGCATTGAGCTGGTTACTTGGAAGAAAAAAAGTTGAATATTTTTGTGGTGAAATGTTGTTGGAACTTAGTCTTCCTAATTGAGCTTTTGTGAGGAGAGATTACATACCTCTTTTATTTCATTTGGAAGAGTGTGAGGCTTGTCAAAGTAAAGGAGATTCTGGTTTTGGACCCTAGGAAGAGCTTGTACAACATCAAGGCTAAAAAGGTTGCAAGGTTCTTCTATTTCAAAGTTAATACAAATTAGTTTGTTTTTCTTAATAAGCTATGTTTTATGGTTTATTTTATGGATTCCTTGATCACCATAATGAACATGATTTATGATATTAGCTATGCAGGTGTTATTTGATGTGTGCTTGTTTGTGATTGCAAGTTCTCAAAAGGAAACTCTTTCGGACGGTTGAAGGATGGTTGCTACAAACTAGCGTTGGACTTAAGGTAGGGTCTAAACACCTATATAGTTTTTGTTTATAAATCGTATATGTTTAGAGAAAGAAAGATTTGCTTGTCCTGCTTGTTGCCAGATATCTTTTGATACTAGGGAGATCGGCCTTATCCGCAAGATCGATTTATTCAGCCAATATTGACAATAGATCTTACTCACTCATGGATACCCTAGTTAGCACCTCTTTGTCATATTGGTGTCCATGTATCATTTTTTTCCCTACTTTTCATAATCCCTCCTTATGACCCACCATGACCTATAATTTGAGCCTCATGTCCTTTTCTTCTTCATATTTTTGGCCAAACCCCAAGAGGATTCCACACTTTATCCCTTGTGATTGCCACTTTTTATTATCCTATTTTTGCATATTGAGCCTTGGTTTTTCTCTTCCATCATCATCACTTGCTTGGCCTATGATCCACTTTCACTTGGTGTTTTACCCTTCCTTGGAGGAACCACGACGATGAGTGGTCTTATTAGCCAACCTCTTGTCCTGATTTGATCATGAATAGTTCCATCATTACCGAAACCAGTTGTTATCCTTTATACCACTTGTTCCTCTAGAAGGAGTTTCCTTTAAGCTCTTTTCAGTTCATTAATTTAGAAAGGATTTTCAAGTGAACTTGTCTCCTTCATGCTCACTAAAATAATTGAAGGGTCATCTACCTAGTATAAGTTTAACCCTTTTCTAGACTAGGATAGGTTACGAAAAAGGAATAATGTAGTCTAGGAAGTTCTTCCTTGTACACTTTTATCTCTTTTTCGGGCTTAGGTGAAAATTTTAAGAAAAAGGAACTTATAAAAAGAGAAGGGAGGGAACATTTATTTCCATTAGTAATTTAATGGAAGCATCCTTTGCATCACCCTTGAACATGGAACCTCTTTTTTTCATTATCTCACAGTTGGGTTTTAGCTTTTCTAGGAGCAATACGATCCATAAGAGTCTCTTTACCCCTCAAACTAGTTACTCTTCCAATCATATGGAGTGTGATTCGATGCCTCCTGCATTGTTGCATGATATCACATTGTGCTCATTAGTCATGATGCCAAGTCAATTTTTTATCATGTCGTTATGTGTTCAAGGGAAGTCTCAGTCTATGTTAACCATCTACAGTATCTTGTTGACCTTTTTGATTTGGCCATCCCTATATCAGTTGTACTTTATCATTTCATGACTTCACCCATACATCACATCAACCTCGTCTATTCCATGTCGATTGATGAGGGATACATCAAGGCCTTCCTTTGATGGATCTTCTCCTATCGACTTCAGCTCATTATCCATAATCTTGATCTAGTATCTAGTAGTACCTTGGAGCTTACAAACCTCAGTGGTAGGCTTGCTCACAATTGACAGTGGGTTTACATCATTGGCTCCTGATTGGTCAAATTTAGTGGTGTTCAATGCCAACTCATATATTCAGACTTAATGGACTGTACTATGTACCTTGGGGTCCATTTTCCTCCTTGGTGGCTTCCCTCATGTCTGTTACTATTTTACCTCATTGGATAGTAATTAGGTAGTTTCTACCATGTTCAACATCAGCTCATCTATTCGCATGGTGTAGATTCATACCAGCGATGTTATATCGATGATCCAAGTGGATATTGGAGGCCACCTGCCTATTCAACCTAGATCACTCAGTCAGTTTCATATGTTTCCTTGTTCATTTCAGCATTTACTATTTTTAGCAGTTTTTTGGGTCCTAAACTTCCGGAGCAATTTTGACCCCCTAAACAACGTTTTTTTGGGTCTATGGAAGGCCCATAACTGTAGGTAGGGGCCTATGGAAAAACACGTAGTACTCATCAAGACCTTCCCAACAAGGTACCATATGTGCCAAACAAAGATAATATGACCAAGTTACAACCCTGAGAAGTTGGCTACCCAACTAACCCTAACGGGACCCACAAACTCTTGGTGTTACATCTCCTGAGGTTAGGGTTTTGGTTGTTTAGTGTTTTCTCATGTTTTCCAATAATAAATAGGCCCTTAAGCCTCAATGTAACATAATTAAAAGAAATGTAGCTACAACATCTCTTCTCATAGAAAAACTACCATCGCTCAAGCTATCTTATTTCCATTCTGTTTGTAAGCATAGTTCAATATTTTTCTATTAATGAAATCAAGTATTTTTCTGCTGGATCTATGTGTTTATGATTATATCTGTAATATTTTGCATTCATGTTTAAGTTCGAATCAGTGTTGTCATAGCGTTCTGCTCTTTCTCTATCTTTCTTTGCATGTCCCCAATGAGGTTAAGGTATAAGAAGTTAGGGCTTGATTTTTTTGAACCATTGCAAGATTAGCCTTGCAAAACATGGGTACTTCCCATGGCAGAAGAAAATAAATACGAGGGCACAGGAGATGATGATAACTTTTCTCGGATAACTTTGACGACTGCCCACAGGTCATGCATCTTCATCTAGTAGCCACTCTGGAGGTGCCACTCCTTTTAAGGTACAAGTTAATTTTGATATTCCCATTTTCGAAGGCCTATTAGATGCAGATGCCATAGATAAATGGTTAAATCTATTGCAAGGATATTTTTTAGTTCATGACTTTTCTAATCAGGAAAATATTACTTTTTCACTTCTTAAAGTTGCCCCACACGTCAAGGATTTGTTGGCAACCTACTATGAAAAAAAGGACGAGAGTGAGAATCCTCTTTGTTTTCAAATGCACCCACTTGGAATACTTTCCGAGACACCATCAAGGAACAATATTACCCTATCAGGAGCTATGAAGAAAAATGCATAAAGTGGACCTCGCTACGACAGGGAAGGGACCATGATGTTCTAGAGTTCACAAATACTTTCCATACCCTTCGTACAAAGTTGGGTATCAAGGATACTAAGCGGCATTTTGTACTCAAGTATTGTGGTTGTCTACACAAGTACATCTAGGACGAGATGGACCTCCTGGACATTTCCTAGCTCGGCATGACGTATCGGTATGCTGTCAAGATTGAAAAAAAGTTTAAACAGAAGAAGTGGGACTTTAGATTTGTGAATCGAAAGGAAGAAAAAGACCCCCAAACCACATAACAAAGGACCAAGCCAAGGCGACGCTACCCAGGATAGCCTGCTGAAGCTGCAAGAAAATAACAACACCATGAAGATGAAGAAGGACATAGGAAAATGGTGTGAGTTCCATAAGATCTCCACTCACAATACAAGTGAGTATTGGGCCAAGAAGTCACTAGTGGTTGAGCTGAAGGCTTTCGAATCAAATGTAGGTTCTGAATCTAAATGAGAACCCCATAAGGGAACTAAAAAAGGGAAGAAGATCATTAATGTGGAGACCAGTGCCACCATGGCCACCACCAAGATCCAGAATATTGAACCTGAAGATCTAGAGGAGGGGGAACACCTCTTCCACTCATAGATGTGGGTGAAGGGTTCACCACTGCAGTTCATTGTTGACAGGGAGAGCCAAAGGAACCTAATTTTAGTAGAGGTCGTGAAGCAGTTGGGCCTAAAGAATATAACACATCCACAATCATACACCATCGAGTGGCTTCACCAAGGACGATACCTTCATGTCAGCTAACAGTGCAACCTTCCCTATAGAATCATGCCCTTCATGGATGAGGTACTGTGTGATGTTGCTCCTCTTCAAGTTTGTGATGTATTGTTAGGACAACCAAACTTATGGAAGCAACACGTTATATATGAGTCTAGACCTCGATCTGTGATTATTACTTTGGCTAACAGGTTGTACAAGATACTTGAGGTAGTTCCACCTACTGCCATCTCTTTAATCACTATAAAGCAATGCAACAAGATCATTTCACAGACTAGGAAATTTGTTTTCCTTATGATTCTCCCCCATGGAAAGAAGAAGGTTGTGGACATGGCTTCTAGGTAGGGATCCTCTGCACAAAATCAGTAGATGGACAAGGTCATGGAGGAGTATAAGGATATTTTCACCTCACCAATAGGAGTACCTCTACACTATCAGGTCAAGCACTCCATCGATATGAACCTGGGTGGGCCACTGCCTAATGGACCAATCTATCAATGCTCGATTATGGAGAATGATGAGATCAAGAGGAAGATTCAGGAACTATTGCAGAAGGGGTACATCAGGCCAATATCACCACCTTTTGAGAGCCCGATTGTATTGGTACAAAGGAAGGATGGGAGTTGGAAGCTCTGTATTGACTATCAGGCGTTGAACAAGATCACTATCTATAATAGGTACCCAATCTCATGGATTGGTGACCTTCTGGACCGTGTCTAGGGTGCCAAATATTTCAGCAATATTGACTTGAATTCAAGTTATCACTAGGTGCCTATCGAACCCTCTGATGTGTAGAATACTGCCTTCAAATCTAATGAGGACCTTTTTGAACGGTTGGTCATGTCGTTCGAATTGACGAATTCCCTTGCAACCTTCATGAGACTGATGGATGACATATTGCAACCCTTCAGAAATGCATTCATGGTGGTGTATTTAGATGACACATTTATCTTCATCCAGAGTTGGGAAGATCACCTCCACCATATTTGACAGGCAATTTAAACCCTACGCCAACACAAGTTGTGTGCTAACTTAGAGAAATGCACCTTTGGCATGACCCAAGTTCAGTATCTGGGGTACATCACTGATGAGAAAGGTGTACATGTGGACCTATCCAAGATGCGAGTCATTTGAGGTTGACCAACCCCAACCACTCTAACAGAGCTTTGCAACTTTTTGGGTCTTGCCAATTTCTACCATAGGTTCATGTTGGGGTTCTCTCATATCACTTGGCCTTTAAGTCAAGTCACCAAGGGTGGAGCAAAAGAAAAGTTTTTTTGGTCAGAAACCCAACAACAAGCATTCTTTGATTTGAAGAATCACCTCTATTCTGCACCAGTGCTCACATTACCAAACCTACAATGACCATTTGAGATTGAGACAGATGCCTCCGACTATGCTATTGGTTTGATTCTCATTTAGCATGGGCATCCAATGGCTTACCATAGTGAGACACTTTCAGACACAGTTCGAAAGTACCCCACTTATGACAAAGAGATGTATTCCATTGTGCAAGCCTACCGTCAATGGAAGCATCACATTCTGGGGAAGGAAATGGACAGACCACTGACCTCTACATTTCATACAAACACAAGGGAAGTTGCAGAACGATCATCATAAAAGATGTTCTACCTATTTGCAACAGTTCCATTTGGACATTAAGTATAAAAAGGGAAGCACCAATAATGTTGTTGATTGCCTCAGCCGACCATCGGTCATGGCGCTGATCACTTTGATCGACTGTTGCGGGCACGAGACATCGACGTGGACACATCTTTACAAGAGTGATCCATAATTCGGAAGCATACACCAAACACTCCTGAAAGGGAAGAAAGTTCCAAATTTTCACCTTCAGGGTGCACTATTATGCCACTTAGGAAACATTTGTGTTCCTTCAAGTGACTCTGCGAAGATTATTTGGTAGGCGCACTACATTCGGGTCGTTGGACATTTCAGAGGTATTGCAGAATTATTTTTATTGGCAAAGACTTCATCAGGATGTTGGGAAGTACATTAGATCCTGCACTGCTTGCACCATTGCCAAACCAACCATCAAGAAGCAAGGCATGTATACCCCACTACCTACTCCTAGCCAACCTTGGGAATCTATCTCCATGGATTACATGTCAAGCCTTCCTTCTACTAAGCACAACAATGGTTGCATTTTCGTTGTCATTGACAGATTGTCTAGGATGGCCATCATGGCAGCCTACAAGAAGAGTATCACAACAGAGGCCACTGCTAAGCTCTTATTTGAGTGAGTATGGGTACACTTTGGGATCCCACAGTCCATTGCCTCAAATTGGGACAACATATTCTTGAGTGTATTTTGGTCAAGTCTCTGGTCGATGCTAGATACAAAACTTGCTAAGTCCACAGATTTCCTTCCCCAAAATGATTGTCAAACAAATGTTGTCAATAGGATGATCGTACACATTCTGCACATGTACAACTTGAAGCATCCACGCACATGGGATTAAAGTCTCCCCTATGTCCAACACAGTTACAACAGATATTTCCACAACTCAACAGGCCACAACACCTTTCAGGTAAGGCTGTCATTTTAGCCATTATGCCCCATTGATGTGGCCATACCATTTGTAGCCACTTAGATAGATTCGACTCATGTTCAGTCTGAAAGTGAAAAGGCTAAAAAATTCATTAAGTGCATTCAACACATCCACCAATAGGTCCATGATATATTGGACAAAGCCAATTCTAAGTACAAGTAGCACCATGATCAACATCGAGTTTCGCACAAGTTCTAGGTGGGAGACAAAGTTTGGCTACATTTGCAGAACGAGCGCCTTGTTAGACCCCACTGCAAGATTTTCCCACTCCAATATGGGACATACACCATCATCAAGGTTGTCGGTGACAATGCCTTTGAGCTCAGCGTCCTACAATTCCTTGGTTTGCACCCAGTGTTCAATGTAGATCGCCTTCAGCCATACTTTCCACTATTGTTAGACACATCTGACATTGCAGAACAACTCACACTAATAGAGCTCAACCCAGACTGCATGGAACATGCCACAATTGATAAGATCGTGGATACATAGATCAAGAACACTCACCAACATAGGATACAACTATATCAATTTGTCAAAGTAGGCCAACTCCTTCACCAAGGCAAGTGGTCCACCAGGGACTAGGTTCAATAGAAATTTCCTCACCTCATGGAGGCTCTGCATGCAATGGGACCATTGATTCCTATGGTGGGAGGAATGATCCAGGTGGATATTGGTGTCCACCCACCTATTATGCCTATACCCCCTAGTTAGTTTCATCTGTTTCCTTTTTCATCTAAGCATTTACTATTTTTGGCAGTTTTTCGGGTCCTGAACTTACAGAACAATTTTGACCCCCTAAACGACTTTTTTTTGGGGTCTGTGGCAGGCTCGGAGCCATAGTAAATGAATTTTAAGACCTATATTACTCATCGATACCTTACCAAAAAGGTATCATACGTGCCAAACAGAGATAATATGACCAAGTTATGACCCCAGGAAGTTAGCTACCCAACTAAACCCAACAGGGCCCACAAGATCTTGGTGTTACATCTCTTGGGGTTAGGATTTTGGTTGTTCAGGTTTTTCTCATGTTTTCAAATAATAAATAGGCCCTTGATACTCATTCTAACATAGTTCAAAGGCATGTTTCCACCACATCTCTTCTCAGAGATGAGCTACAATCGCCTGAGCTATCTTATTTCCATTTTGTTTTTCTACTGAATCTCTGTGTTTATGATTATATCTGTAAGTTTTTGTGCTCCTGTTTAAGTTTAGATCAGTTGAAGACCCTAGGTTAGGGACATCTCACTCTTATTTTACATCCTTCCCAGGCTGCATTGGAGTTGTGTATAATTTATGTACTTTGAGGTCTATCTACAACACTTCTTTATCTGTCATGTGTCGATATTCCTACTGATGTATACTGTGGCATAGATCCACACTATTTTCTAGTGGCTATCATCTTTTTATTGAGTCACATGGATCCATTGTGTATGTATGTCATGGCCATGTTCTATAGTTTCATGTTATGGATCTACAATGTATGTTTTGGTGGCCATGCTTAGTATCTATTTATGACCGAGGATGGGTATGCTCACCTCAGGGATTTTATCAACATAGGTAAGACTTCATCTCCAGTGTATTCCTATTTTACTTCTTGTATTTGTCTTCTCACTCCTTTCACCTCAGAGTTTTTTCATAATGTATTTCAATCATCAACTTCTCTTCTGACCTCATACATTAAGGGGCATCTATTATCAACCTATTTTTCTCCCTAGTGTTTCTAAATTTGAGACATTATGTTGAATGACCTTTTACTTGGGCCTTAGAACTTCTTTTTCCAATCGTGACACCCAGTCGTAAGAATGATGACTCTATGAGAGCGACTAGAATATTTTAGTCACTCGTCAGACCATCTTACGGGAGCAACTGCAGTCTTTTCCATTTTGTTTTGTGCTTGCGACTGAGGACTCCTTCTAGATTTTCATGGTTCCTATGAGGTCAGTTCAACTCATCCCTTATTCAAGCTAGATAGGGCTTATCATGAAGAAGTTTCCATAACTTATCATAATCATAAGTATCCACATTCATCCTATTAGGAGCTCTCTTCGTCCTATTTATACTGGAAAATTTGAGAGGGTCAAGCTAGACATAGAGACACAGATAGATGAAGTCTTGTTTATACTGAGTTTATGATTTAGATTTAGATTATTGTTGAGTGAGACAAAGCTTATTAGGGTTATGCTATTGGAGTCCATATTTTTCCTTTTGTAATGGGGAGACTCCACTAGTTTTTGGAGAGGAGGCCTCGAGCAAAGGTATACTTGTACTTTGATTTTGATTTAATATAAATTCACGTCCCTTCTCTGTATCTACATATTTTTAGTAATATTTCGTATGATATCTATGATGTTTTGAGCTAATGATCTTCCAAGGAATATCGCTTATCGTCTTTTCATGTTTGTGATTGTGTGTAGGTATTGTGATTAGTTGTGGACGAAGTAGATTGTTCAGGTAAAGTGTTGGGATTTTGTATTGAGCTCAAAACCCTTCACATCTGCAAGGAGGCAAGGTGCACACTTTTTCCTCATAACATCTAGATATGTTTGTATGTTGCATGTGTGAGCATTGGGTTGGGACTTTTATATTGATCCATTAACCATCTTCCTTTTGTTGTTTGGTAATGCTTTTTGACAGAGAATTATGGTAAATAGCTCCTTGCATATTTAAATGCAATAAATAATTCAAGTTGATCTCCTTGGGAATGACAAACTCTAGAAAAAAATTCTCAATTATGAGTTTTTCCTCAATTATGAAATAATTATTATTACATAATTATTATCTCATAATTTTTAATTTGTGACAAAATAATTATGATAAATTACTAAATTATGTAATTTGATCCCCATAACATCTAATAACTCCCTTGTAAGACACATATAAGTAAAATCAAGGGTGAAAGGGGATGCATTATGGGTAGTAGCTAAGGTATGTAGAACTTGGATCTATCTTATTATAATGGAGTGGTAAATAGAGTTATAAAATATGCCCCCTTTAAATGCATGAGGTCAAAAGAGAAACTGATCCCCAAAAAGAATTACTAAAACATGTAGCTAAAAATTAAAGGAAGCGGTGAAGACCAAATGATTGAATTGGAGCAATGCTAATACTTAGGTCTCAAACATAATAAGATCACCCCTAAGTCAAGCATACCCATGCTTGACATAAAGAGAAATTGAACATGGCCACCAACTATATACTACAGATCCATGACATGTAATGTTAGGTTATGGCCATAAGAGATACATAGTGGATCCATGTGAAAAAACAAAAGATCATGGCCACCAAAATATACAATGTGGATCTATGTCACAATTTACATCAGTAGGACTATGGACACAAAAGATAAGTGCCCCAGAATAGTCCTTAAAGAATATAAAATGTTATATAACTCCAACACAACTTGGGAAGGGTTCCATATAAGAGAAATATGTCCTTATCTCAAGGTATTTTACACAACCCTAATGGTACAAATCTATGTCATTAAAATAAATGAGTTGATGTCAAGCATGATAGAAATTGCCTGATTACTAGACATTAAGGAATGCCATTAACAAATTCGAGGGGACCCACCAATGATGAAAATGGACCCAAACATAACTAGAATAGTCCACTAAGTGTGAATAAATGGGATGACATCAAACACTCGCATACTCGATCGATCATGATTCAATCAGGTAAAAAAAAAATGATTGCAAGGAAGTCTGCCACTGGGATCTACAAGCTCCAAGACACTACTAGTTCCTAGTTCAAGCTCGTGGATAATGAGTTGAAGTCGACAAAAAAAGATTTGTTGAAGGATTGCCTTAATCTCACCTCCCATCAACCAACACAAAAGAAACTGAGATATGTTGTGAATGGATTAAGTCATGAAGTACGGATGACATAGGGGTGGCTGACATCAATGGTCAACAAGGACTACAGATAGTCGATTGGGGTTTAGACTTCTCTTGAACATGTAACGACATGACACAAAATTGACTTAGAAAAATTGACTACTGAGTAACACATGATACCATGCAACAACATAGGAGGCATTGAATCAATCCCCATAGTGACAAGAAGAGTAACCAGTCAAATGAGTAAGCAAACTCATAGTTATGGTACAACTCCTAGGCAAGCTAAAACCTAGTTTTGAGGAAATCAAGAAAACATGTTCTATGTTCAAAGACAAGATGATTAACACTAGAATTTTCACTGATAGAATAAAAAAATTGATTTCACTTCCTTGTTCTCTTTTTTATCTCCTTCATAGTTTAATGTGCACAAAAGAGATTCAGACAAGTAAGTTTGACAATGTTTTTTCATTCAATATTAATGATCTCGAAATATATATATAAGGATACTCAAAATCCTTCAATTTCTTAACAAGCATGAGAAGGACACACAAGAAGCTTGTTCTATAGGAATGAGTGGTATAAAGGGTAACAACTAGTTTCAAGCTGACGAAATTTCCCTAAGCAAAGTCAAGTGAAGAGGTTGGAAAAGGAGACCAGTCATCACGGTCCCTCCAGGAAGGGTAGGAACACCAAGTGAAAGAAAGCAAGTGACAAACACAATGTGATGGTGGTGATGAAACAAAACCAATGCTTATATACATGCATAAGAAAGGTGCAGTGTCATAACAATTGCAAGGCACAAAATGGATGGAATCCTCCCGATGTATAGCCAGAAAATGATAAACGAGAGAAAAAAAGGTTAAGATTCTAAGTCATTACAAGTCAAAAGGATGGATTTCAGGGTGATAAAATAATGTAACATTGACACCAAAATAAAAAAATAGGTGATAATATAGGGAATTAGTGTATAGGAAATCACTACTACCAAGTTATGACGTGTAAAGAGAGATGGGTTAATATTGCAACTTGATTGAGTCAGACCTAAGGAATAATGAAGATGGGAATGATGGTCAATAATGAAACATAAATGGTAGGGAAATACCTACCCCTACATTCCATGTTCAAGAGAAACACACCTAGTGTCCAGTGGACGTTGAAATGAAAATGCCACTCCATCTTGTAAAAACCATCCAAAAATACTAGACCCATGGTTAAATCACATAATGAAAAGAATAAAACATCGATCGGGTAAAAACATGACCATATATTTTTAATTTTTTTGCATATATTATTTACTAGAAAAGTGTTCACATCACACAACCAATCAAAACTAAAATCCATATTTACAAGGTGCTACATAGTTTAATAGGTTACGTTATATAGTGCCCACAACTGGGAACAGGCTAAGGATTCATGTATATGAACTTATGGGTTTTTTTCGGCACCATATGGAAAAACATGACAAGAACATTCCATAGAGAGTTGAATTTCTATATTCCCAAAGCTTGATGATGCTAGGGCAATCCTAGAACCACATATTTATCAGGAACGACCCAAGGAAATAAAGGGTGGGTGGTCTGATGAGCTAATGAAACTCCTTGACAATGGTAATCAAGCCATGGAGGGGGTACAAGACACTCATCAATGGGAGGATTTGGGTTGGATAATTCACTAGTAAGTTCAGTATTAGAAACCCAAGACTTGACTTAGTCCAAGGTTGTCACATCTAGGAGAGGCCAAGAAAATACCCCCCTAGTTTGATTCAATATTTACTTTTCCAATATCTACAAGTTCATGTTAAGATTGAATAGAGGCATCAAAAGGCATTGTATCACTAGCATTAACAAGTGAATCCATGACCTCCAAGATTTCTTATTTATAAATAGACTCATCATGGAGGGAGCCACGTGAAATAGGTGGGTGACAACTCGCGTGGGAAAATAATCCTGATCAGATTCCATATTAGGATGAAGTTTCTAACCAGAGTCAACAAGTATTGATGGGACCAAGAGAGAGAAAGTCTCTTCCACTAAAGGTGGCATATTCTCACCATTCAAGTCTACTTCTAAAGGAGAAGGCACCACCCAAGGGTCAGGAGACTAATGGGATCCACAAGTGATGGAGGAGATTATATGCATATGATTGATGTAGGCAGAGGGACCATCAAGTGGGGGTACATGAAAAACACTTATAAGTGATGGGATTTTAAATAGTCCCACACCGACTCTCTCATAGGCTGAAGGGTTATCTCCAACAAATGGCACAACAATACCTATAGTGGTATACATGGTCGATGGAACACAACATTCTAGTTGACCTACCATGAAAATATTTCCTTCCTGGGGAAAGTGAAGCACATGAAATATCAAGGACACAACAATGATCATAGCATAGAACCAACTATGTCTAAGGATAAAGTTATAGTCTAAGGGAGCGTCAACGAATTCAACAATTGCAGTCATAGTTTTGTCCCATAACTCAATGAAAAATGAAGGAAGTATTCCCTGAGGCATGTTGGTATGTCCATCAAAGGCCTGAAGAGTTATATACGAATAGAAAAGTGTCGGAGAAACAAAAAAATTCTAGCATGAAGTGACCATAATACCATAAGAAAATCCTATATATTCACAAGCTCATGCAATGTACTAAAGAAAAAGGCAAGAATCTACTTCTACTTTCAACCAACGGAAGCCAATAGATCAATGAAAACAATAAGAACAAGAAGAAGATAAATTAATGGCACATAACACAAGATTTATACGAGGAAAACCGCTGCTCAAAACCCCGCTATCTGTGTTGTATATATCAGAAATATGAGAGAAGATACAAAAACAATTCTGCACAAGTATGCTCAACTCTCTCAGATCACAAGCTAGCTCTTGGCCAACACTTAGCCAATTCTATAGCTCTCCAAGCTCCTAATATCTTGCATAATTCCTAGGATGAATAGTTTGCATTTAAAGGGAATTCATGCTTCCAAAACTACGCTATCCATGCATGATATTTACGCTCCAATAAATAATACCAATGATAGTACACTATCCCTGCACTCTAGTCTCAACTGGGTCTTTCTCTAAATTAACATGCATGAGTTTATCATGAGGGAATTTTCAGTTAACTGGAGTAGCACTAGTGGATGCATTAGTGCACCAACTGACTGTTAACTCTCTATTAGTTCCTCAAACAATTTGGAACTAATTTAATTGAAATTAACTAAGTAAGCTGAGTGATCTAATTTCCAACTCAATTTAAACTCATACTAGACCCCTAAAACTTGGGGAGAACATATACATGACTATAGAAAAACTTCCAACTCAAAATTCCTAAGCTAATTAAACTTAATTAACTATTTACAAGTTGATATGAGAATAGAATTCGATTTTAATTCTTAGTTTAATTCAAGGACAAATTAAACTAGAATTTTTTGTTGCCATTTCTCAACACTCCCTCTCAACAAGAAATGGATTATTAGCTACCCAAATCTTGTCTCTGTGAAACTTGAATTTACATCTTGACAATGCCTTTGTCAAAATGTCAACATCTTGCTCCTCCGTGGGAATGTACTCTAACAACATAATCTGCCTCACTACATAATCTCTAAGATGATGATATTGAATATAAATATGCTTAGACCGATCATGAAAAGCCGGATTTTCAAAGAGTTTCATACAACTTTGATTATCGCAGTAAATAAAAGTTGGATCCATCTGTTGACCAAACAAACCAACTAGGATCTTCCTCATCTAGATGGCCTCACATGATGCCTGACTCATAGTCATGTACTTTGCCTCTGCTGAACTGATTGCAACAGATATCTGGTTCCTGTTGTACCAAGAAACTGTCGTTGACCCAATACAGAAGATCCCTCCTGATGTTATCTTCCTGTTGGATCGACTCCCTACCCAATATGCATCGATGAAGCCTTGAAGCTTCACTCCCTCTGTCCGTCTGTACCATAATCCGTACTAAGTAGTGCCCCTAAGGTATCTCAACACATGCTTTTCTGCCTTCCAATATAGCATGGTAGGTCTAATAATCGCTTGACTAAGCTGGTTAACTACATATCACATATCCTGTCATGTGTTCACCAAGTATATGAGTGAACCCACAAGCTGTATGTAAATAGTAGCTTCCTCTACTTCCCCTTAAGTAGCATCCTCCTTCCTCTAGTTACGTGCTAGAGGAGTCTCCATGGGTTTGTTGCTCTAGATGTAGAATCTCCTAAGTATCTCATTGGAATACTTGCCTTGAGACACAAACAACTCCCCATATCCCTCCCATACCTCCATGCCAAGAAATTAATGCATGATCCCCATGTACTTCATCTCAAACTCTCTTGCAAGGTCCTCCTTGCAAGACTTGATCAACTGATCATCACCTGTTAGTATGAGATCATCAACATAAAGTACAATGATCAACAATTTACCTTCCTCCACTATGTGGTATAGGTTCGCATCTACTTCACTCTTTGTGAAGCCCAACCCAGTGAAGTAGCTATCTATTCTAGTGTACCAAGCACGGGGTGCTTGCTTCAACCCATACAATGCTCTATTGAACCGACACAAATGCGACTCACAGTCAAAGGTATCACAACCTTCAGGCTGATCTATGTACACCTCTTCCTTAATCATGCCAATAAGGAAGGTTTTATTCACATCCATCTTATGTATCTTCCAACCCATCTGTGTTGATGGTGCTAATATAGATCTAATTGACGAGTACCTTGCAACAGGAGCAGAGGTCTCATCATAGTCAATCCCCTCTACCTGTAAAAATCCACAGGCCATAAATATAGCCTTATGCTTCTCTACACTACCATCTATAGCTTGCTTTACCTTGTAAAACCAACGGGAGCTCACCACTGACTTGTCCTCCGGTCTCGGGACCACATCCCAAACACAATTATGAACTATGGAGTCATAATCCTCCACCATGGCATCAATCCAAACAGGTTGTTGCACTGCTTCCTTAAAAGAATATGGCTCTGTCACAACACATTTTCTCATAAGAGTCATCTATCCAGTGTACCTCTCAGGTGACCTCCTCTGCATATGGTGAGAAGTGGGTGCTCCCAAATTCTACCATGAATCATCCAACAATTTGTTAACCTCTCTGGTGCACTTTCTCCCCTCTCTGGAAGACTCTACCTGAGTGGATGTCTTCACTCCTAGATCCTCTGCATGTGGCTTCTCCACATCAATATGAGGCTCCTCAAACTTAGGAGCTAAAATCTCCTCATCCACATGTATCTCAAGACCCCTCTCAAAGGAAACTCACATGGACTACTCCTCATCGAATCTGACATCCCTGTGAAGCATTGTCATCCTACTGGTCAGCAAGTACACCCAATAGTTGTGAGGCGTATCAGTGTACCCCACAAATATCCCCAACTTTGCTGCCATATCAAGCTTTCATGCATCTTTGGTCACATGGAAATATACCAATGACCCAAAAATCCTGAAGTGACCAACATCTGGCCTCTTACTGGAATAAGCCTCCTCTGGTGTCTTCATCTCAAGTATCCGATGTGGCCTACGGTTTTGAACATAAACCATTGTGTTGCATGCCTTCGCCCACAAGTGTATTGGTAGGCCCTGATCATGCAACATAGCCCTCGTTGCCCCTACTATAATTATGTTCTTCCTATCGGCCACCCCATTTTGTTGAGGGCTATGGGGTGACGTCAAATCTCATTTAATTCCTTCTATTGCACATAAGTTCTTAAACTCATTTGAGATCTACTCAACACTGTTATCACTCCGTAGAGCTTTAACCTTCTTTCCTAACTCTTTCTCCACCAACACTTTAAACTCACAAAACTTTGTGAAAGTTTTATTATTTTTCTGCATGAAAAATATCCAGCATTTATGAGAAAAGTCATCAACAAATATAACATAATACCTGAGTTTGGCCATGGATGTTGTCAAGAATGGTCTACACACATCTGAATGGACTCACTCTCGAATAACCTCTTCTTGGTTGTCTCTATCGTGAAAGGAAGACTTGGTGAATTGTCCCAAAGTACATCACTTGATGTATCAACTCACTCAAGCATACATTTTGGAAGATCGATAGAGATCAGTTGCAGCATATTCAAAGCACCGTGATGCAAGTGGCCCAATCGCATGTGCCACAACTCGCCAACGTCTCAGCTCTGCACCCTTGTTGCTTTTTTTCTCAAATAAACAAACTCCTCTACCTCCAACTTATAAAGATTCTTCACCCTAATCCATATCTTCTTTACTTGACCTGTGGCTATGTGTCGAAGGAACACCTTTCCTTTCGAGAATATCACATCATAGCCTCTATCCTCAAGCATGGAAATGGATAACAAGTTCTTCTTCAACCCAAGCAAATATATAACATTCTTCAAGGTGAGTGGAGCCCCGTGCTCCCTCTAAAAAGTAATCATGCCCAATCCAGTAACACTATACTTCCTGTCATCACTCATTTCAATATGCTTATGGAGATCTTTCTCCTCCATGTCACTAAATAACTCTTTCTCACCAGTCATGTGGAATGAAGCTCCACTGTCTAAGTACCATACACTTCCCAGCATTGATGACACCATGCATGCAATGAGGGAAACATCCAATTTGAATTGAAAGGCCAAAGCCTCACCCATTGCTCCTCTTGGGGACTTATTCTTGGACTTCTTGAGTGGACAATTTGTAGCAAAATGGCCCGGCTCATAAAAATGAAAGAACTTAACTTTCATCATGTCTTCCTTCTTACCTCCATGATAAGAATCTAATTTGGAATGGTAAGCTTTCCCTTTCCCCTTATTTTCCTTAATCATTAAGGCACATTCTCTTCATCATCAGTATTTGATGAAGAGCCATCCCTGGTGTTCCTCCTAATCTCCTCTTGCATCAAATTTGACCACATTTGTTCCTAATTTGGTAGCTTCTCTCGACCATTGACAGAGTCCTGATAACTATGCCAACTCTTTGGGAGTCCTTGAAGAGAAAGACTCACCATATCATCCTCGACAACTATGATTTGAACACTTCCAAGTTTATCACGACACTGACTGAACTTGGTCAAGTATTTTGGAATCGTCTCACCTTTCTCCATTTTGATTTTTCTAGGTTTTCCCTTCAGTGCCAATTTCGTTTGGTCACTGCTATTCTGATTCAAGTTTATCAATGTTTTCCACATAGCATATAGAGTTTCCTTGCCATGGAGACTCGAGACAATGTGGTCTCAAACTCCCTCAAGGATTATCTGCCTCGCCTTCGCCACACACTTCTTCCATTCAGCCAAATTTTGTGCTTTCGATGCTGTCGGCTTAGGAATTTATTAATCAACGAATTCCTTTAAGCTATTTTCCTCTAGCACAACCTCCATTCAATCCCTCCAAGCTATAAAATTTGAGTTGCATTCCAAGGCATACTCGAGATGCAAACCGTAGAATGCCATCAAGCGATCCTGAAGTATGTATTGCAAATTAGAATTTCACCTGTAACCCAAAACTCAAAACTTCAAAATATCCTCTAGTATATTGTTCTCAGCTCTAATACCATGTAGAAAATACTATATATTCACAAGCTCATGCAATGCACTAAAGTAAAATACAATAATCTACTTCTACTTCCAACCAGCAGAAGCCAATAGATCGATGAAAACAATAAGAAGAAGAAGAAGATAAATCAATGGCACATAACACAAGATGTATATGGGGAAATCTAATGCTCAAAGCCCTGCAATATTTATTGCATATATCATAAATATGAGTGAAGATACAAATCTTGTTCGTACTAGAACATTTTCGCACAAGTATGCTAAACTCTCTCAACTCACAAGCTAGCTCTTGGCCAACACTTAGCCAATTTTGTAGCTCTCCAAGCTCCTAATCTCTTGCGTAATTCCTAGGATTAATAGGCCATATTTAAAGGGAATTCATGCTTCCAAAACTGTGCAATTGAAACATAATATCAATCTCTGATGCATGCATGATATTTACACTCAAGTAAATAATATCACTGATAGTACACTATCCCTACTCTCTAGTCTCAACTGGGTCTTTCTCTAAATTGACATGCATGAGTTTCTCAGGAGGGAATATTTAGTTAAATGGAGTAGCACTAGTGGATGCATTAGTGCACCAACTAACTTTTAGCTCTCTATTAGTTCCTCAAATAGTTTGGAACTAATTTAACTTAACTTCACTAAGTAAACTGAGTGATCTAATTTCCTCAAACAGTTTGGAACTAATTTAACTAAAATTAACAAAGTAAACTGAGTGATCTAATTTCCAACTCAATTTAAACTCATACTAGAGCCCTAAAACTTAGGGATAACATATACGTGACTACAGAAAGACTTCCAACTCGAAATTCCTAAGCTAATTAAGTTAATTAAACTAAATTAACTATTTACAAGTTGCTATGAAAATAGAATTCAATTTTAATTCTCAATTTAATTCAACGACAAATTAAATTGGAATTTCTTGTTACCATTTCACAACAAATACAAGTGGAAGACCCTTCATCCACTAGAGTGCGATGTACATCTCAATTGAATATGTGCACTGAGATTTGGAAAAAGACTTGATGGGAAGTCTAAAGCAAGGGACCTGTTGTAGCCTTTTTTGGTTTTGATTAGATAGAATACTTCAAAAAAATGTCAAGTTAGGATATGGACATAACAATAGTGAATAAAATGTTAGTTTAAAAAAATGTTTTGATGATGATGTCCATATCAAAGAAAATGTTAGGTTAGATGCTCTAAAAAATCAAGGCAAAAAGAAAATTTTAGGTAGAAAGAAAACAATTAAACTCTTAAAGTGAGCAAGTCCAAATGTCACTACTCTGTTTCTACAAAATAATGGTTGTGTGCAGCTTGTTTTTAAATGCCACAACCCATTATAGTCAAACTGTTTAATCTTGACTATTTCATGCTTTAAATTTGATGTTATAGTTAGAGAATAAAGATCTACCCACACTATTTTATCTTGGCAAATCAGTAGTTAGGTAGAGAATAATAAGGTGCTCATCAATTTAATCGAAGCCCTTGGAGGATATAAGGGTAGATTTAGATAGTTTGTTTTTGATAAATAAGAAAAAAGGATAAGGGTTTGCTAGCTTAAATGCACCCATTAAATGAAGAAAAAATGATAGGGTAAGAAAGGGTAAGTAGAGAAAGGTTACAGAAGTTTAATGGTTGATTGGACAAAATGTACATTTATCATGTTTCTATGTCTAGGAGGCAATTATAACAAGGAAAATGAAGGTCTACAACATTAATTTATTAATATCCCTCATATTTATTCATTCATATATTTACTAATTTCCCCTTCCTACCTTCATACATTCATATTCATTCATTTTCCCCTAAAAAGCCCTTTTCCTATGGTAATAAAGCCTTTTTAACTAGGAAAAGTAAAACCACCATGTAAAATCCCTTTTACCATGTAAAATCCATTTTTACATGAAAAACCCATAAAAATACCTTTACCCTAAGTATAAATGCTATATGAAAAGTCAAAACATTCATAAACAGCATTATATTTAGTGTTATTCCTCTTTTCCGCTATATTTCATATTAACATTGACTTATGTATTAAATCCTTAAGAATTCCCCCTTCCCGTATATAATAGTGTAGTGCCCACCCTAGTTTCCTGACTCTAATATGACATTACCTTGCATTCTTTAGTCTATGAGTAACTCAGGCTGGGGATCCAGAAACGTGACTCTATTATCAGCGAATGTGATGGTTATGTATGTTCTCTATTAATATTATGATTACGATATAATTAATGGTTATGTGTATTCTCTATTGATATCATGATGGAGGTACTCCCTATGTTAGCTACTTACATTAGTTCTGGTTCACAATGAACGGTGATGTGAATGACCAAGTGATGGTAATTAATGCTATTATGACAATGACTAACACTGAAAAACCTGGTTACTGATTATTATTGAGTATGGCAGGAAAACCACCAGAGGCACTCGCACATGACGAGTTGACGACACCTGGTTTGATGAAAATTTATATTATTTTATCTTTGAAAATTCTAATCGATTTTGAAACCTGCTATATATGGCTATCTATATTCTGATGATATGTTAATGGTTGTAGGCACAGATGAGTTGCTTGGCCGAATGACTAACATATGGGTGATGGGGTTGTA
>APFE030872885.1:114979-125037 GCA_000404065.3 Pinus taeda
TGTAGTGCCCACCCTAGTTTCCCGACTCTAATATGACATTATCTTGCATACTTTAGTCTATGAGTAACTCAGGCTGAGGATCCAGAAACGTGACTCTATTATCAGCGAATGTGATGGTTATGTATGTTCTCTATTAATATTATGATTACGATATAATTAATGGTTATGTGTATTCTCTATTGATATCATGATGGAGGTACTCCCTATGTTAGCTACTTACATTAGTTCTGGTTCACAATGAACGGTGATGTGAATGACCAAGTGATGGTAATTAATGCTATTATGACAATGACTAACACTGAAAAACCTGGTTACTGATTATTATTGAGTATGGCAGGAAAACCACCAGAGGCACTCGCACATGACGAGTTGACGACACCTGGTTTGATGAAAATTTATATTATTTTATCTTTGAAATTATAATCGATTTTGAAACCTGCTATATATGGCTATCTATATTCTGATGATATGTTAATGGTTGCAGGCACAAATGAGTTGCTTGGCCGAATGAATCACATATGGGTGATGGGGTTGTACAAGTGGATGGAACTACATGGGAGGGGTGGGGCAGTGTCCCTGATATCACCCACTAGCACTCCCGCCGTGACTTGGGCTGGAAGGGTTGAAACAGCTTCGCCTTGAAGAGAATGATGCCATGAGGGCAGGTCCCAAAGTTGGGTCGCTCATGAGGATTTTACTGGGGGGCACGCATCAAGGTGGATTCCTTGATCCCCGGCACCATTAGTCTCACTATAGTAGGCAACATAAGAGATGATAGTGGTCTATGACATTGCACGATATTTTCCCCTCGTAGTCACTGGATGCTTGAAGGGAAAGTGCTGTGGCACCCTTGGAATTTCAGGGAAATTCTTGAACGGCACGACCAACTTGGCACCCTTGGCATCACAATTAAACTGTTAGGTGTGGCACCCTTGGAACTTCTAGGGAAGTTCTTGAAGGGCACGACCAACTTGGAACCCTTGACATCACAATTAAACTGTTAGGTGTGGCACCCTTGGAACTTCTAGGGAAGTTCCCGAAGGGCACAACCAAACTCGGCACCCTTGGAATCATTAAAAAATAAATAATAATAAATAAAAATAAGTAAGGAAGGAAAACTAGGTAAAGTTACACCAAGGGAAAATGATGATTAGAAACCAAGGAAATTAAATCAAAAATAAAACTTGGAATAAGGAGGATCATAGGGAAAAAAATAAACAGAGTACCTTAAAAATTCTACCCTCCCCATGTTGGAAAATTCTAGGTAGATGAGGTGGTTTAATTAGATAAAAGGGGAATACAAACATATTGTAAGGATAAATATTAATCCTAAACCAATTAAACTTAATTAAGAAAAGAGGAAGGTGAATTAAAATAAGAAAAATAAATTAAATTTAGAGAAATGTAGAGAAGCTCCATGTGGCATCAACCAGCATAAGAATATCCCTCTAATAGATAACCTGAGTTAATTAAGGAAGTAGATTGGGGATAAAATCTTGACTCATTTATTGACTCCAAGCAATAAACACAATTTAAGAAATAAATGGGGGGAATAAAGAGACATCTAGGAGTAGAAATAGGAATCTTGTGAGGTGAGGAAAATATTAGTTTTAAATAAAAAGTTAAGTAAATAATTTTGGGTGACCCTTGATGAGAGAATGACACATGGGTAGGTGAATAATCAAGCTATTAAAAAAGGAAAATATTATATTTATGCATGACATGCCAAGTGTCATCTATGAGAACTCTTATAAAAGAAGGGGCAAGCCATGAGAGAAGGGACTTTTTGGGGAAACCCTATTGTTGGATGGATGATATGTTGTGAAAGCAGTGACTATGAAGCTATAGTGAGTTTGGTGAGGTAGAGGGTTTTAGAGAGGGGACTCTTGAGCTAAGGTTGCTCTCCTCTGCCAGCTAGATTCTTCCTCCATTGTACAACCCCATTGCAGCTCGGGGGTCTGCAGGGAAGAAGAGTACCCAAGGAGTAGGCTGGGAGGTAAACTAGTGGGTCTTGATTCAGATCAAGCGCATCATCATACACTCGTAGAAGTGACCGGCAACGAGGAAATACCAGCGACAACAGAGCCAGCGGAGTCTCGCCTCTCCGGTGTACGGTACATGTGTATTTTTTTATTACTTTACCTTAGATTAAAAGTATATAAATGTGGCGTTATGTTCCTAGAATGAGCATCACCGATGTGTGTGTTTATTGAATTGAAATCTCAATGTGTTGTTTTCCGATTGTAATTGTTGTGTAAAAAAAAAAAATGTGCTTGATATAGATATAGTTGTAGTTGGGTCATTTCACTGTTTTAGCTGGGTCGTTTCATTTGGTATCAGAGCCAAGTTCACACACTGGGCCTAAGATCAGTTATTATATGATAGCAAAAAAAAAAAAAAAAAAAAAAAATTATAACAATGTGACAGTCAAATGTCATCCATTAGAAATAATTAACACAAACGGAAGCTACTTTGATAAACTTTCTCACACGCGCTTGATAGTGTTGTTTTTGGATGCTAATCAAAAAGCTCTAATACTGGTGTGACTGAACAAACCCACCTAGCCAGGATAATATGTCAACTGATCTGCAGACAATTTTCTAAAATATTTTCCTTCGAGATTTTGTCAAAAACCAGATCTTTCAAGTTCGATTTCCTCGCTATTTCAGCAGAGGATATGATCGATTCATCTGAAATGATAAGCCTAAAATGTTTGTTTCTACATGCCCAACGTATAATATTTTTGGGCCCGACCTATGTATAATTTCAATTTATATCCAACTTATGCTTTAATTTGAGCCGACCATGGCATGGTCTCCATCTTTGTCTTCATCGAGATACTCCAGCTGCTTCTCCATTGAATTGTTCACCAAACATCGTTGGTTGAAGCACGGAGCATTCTGTTTTCAATCTTATTTTCACTGATCGCTTTATCATTAGTCATCACTTCATAACTTTTTTCTTTGGTCCCTCTTATCAATCCTTGTGGTGAGGGCATGTCCAGTCATCTACACTTGCCTCCCACAGCTGGAGGTAATGACAACTCCTGATCTTTTTCTTCTATCATGATCCAGATAGTTCCGATGATTTGATTTGGTCCCAGTAATGTTTTGTAACTACCCTACTCTATAATTGATTGTTTTGTAACTGCCCTACTCTATAATTGATCTTATGTAAAGAAAGGGAATGAGCAAAACGCAATTTCCAATAAAGAAACAGATAAGTCCCAAAATTTCACTGTGGTATATCTGATCTTAGATAAAGAAAGATAATGAACAAAACTTAAATAAATGGGAAAATTATTCATTTGCAGGAAAAAGTCCTTAAGGATTCATGTCTTTGCCTTTTGTGAAATGTAATTGTTGACTCATATATTGTGGTAGACGAAACTAAGGCAGCCCAATTTTATTTCAAAATGTGAAAATATTATCATGGTTGATTTGACTGGCATGTGATCGCACTGCGAGAACTACAAAGTACTGAATGCTTCAGCCAAGGCTCGTTGCTTGCTCGGATCATGAATCCACCATATCGACCTTTCTCGTCCTTCCTCCGATTCAGCTTCTTCTTCACTCTCTGGCTTCTCCAATTCCTTTACCCAAACACAGATTTTTGCAGGAACTCTAAAAATATCCTCCTGTTCAAATAAAACGAAAACAACCATTAAAAAAAAAAAAAACCAGAACATTCACATCTGAAAACCAGAAAAGTTGTATGTATTTAAGGACTGTGTAACGTCTAATTATAAGTGTGTACGTCTTCGTTCTTGTTTGACTCCCCATCGTCACCGTCGTCATGGTGATCCACAAAATTCTGCTCATCGTCAGAGAAATATATGTTTTTCGGTGCCTCAACAAAATACGCATTCCACTCCTCTGCAAATTACATGCATCAACGACATCAAAATTTCTTTGAATGTAACTCAAAAATTGACAGTAAAGTGGTCAGTTACAAAAGTATACGTTTCCATGTCAATTTCAAACTTACTTAATTACCTGAACTACGCAAAGGCTTTGAGACCTTGTCCAGAATTTGTAATATCCTTCACATAGATCTTGAACGAATTCATGTGATTATTAATTCCATTTATTGTGGTCTTGTTGATGGGTATTCAATTATGGAGTTGAAACTGGCAGTTAGACAATGTCTCATGTACGTAGGGATTCACGAATTTACGCTCCAAAAAAAATTAATAATATCCCTACCTCCATGGAAGTAGATCACATCTGAAGACTTCACCATTAAACCACTTTTTGTTACAACCGTTAGCAACTATAGTTGACTTGACTGATTTGGCAGGTGATCCTCTGAGACAATACGATAGATTCGACGTAGTTTTCCGAGAATGAATGCAGTAGACATCCAACCAAGAATAGAGGAGGCTAAGGAGGGCCCGAAGCGAATCCATAATCTATTCCAATATCATTCATCAAAATTCCATCAATCTCGTCGAATGTACTAATTATAAATTAGGCCTAATTGCTCTGGTTCATCTGCTCAATCGATGGAATAAATTATTGGAGTTATGCACTGGAGTTATGCACTGCTTCCATCGCTTCTGTGCCGTTATTATTTCTTTGTAACCATTCATCTAGGGTTTCATTGCCTTCATAATCCAAGATGAGCTCTTCAAAGTGCTTATCTGATTCATGGGAGGCATAGAGTAGCCATGGCAGTTTCGCTGACAACATCCTTATGATGTGGATGTTTTCTGATAGAAGCTTTCCATGCGAGCAATGCTTATAACAACCCATTATCTGATTGTAGCTTTCCATATAGGCCTAGTACAGTGAGGCCTCATCCTGTGATTCATCTTGCTAATAATAAATGATGACGTGTTTCTCTTCGGCATTATTTAAATTTACAATATCATATGAGCATCGCATCTAGTAATCTGAGCTATCGTGACGTCATGCCTATTTTATTCAGACGATCTTCCTGTGAAAGTACCAGTCTTTGCTTCATTCTCCAACTTTAGATTATTTGGGCCGATGGCATTACGGTGTTATTTTTAATTTTATTTTTCCATTTCAGGAGATGCCTACTGAACTTATGTATTTACTTATTTGGGGACTATACGTTTCGCTTGTGTTTCAGTAAATTCCGTATGCAGTTACTTATTTGGTACCTATCTGTTTGTTTTTTTTTTTGGTTTGTTATTTGTTATTTTTGTTATACTCTGCACTTTGAATGAATCTGTGTTTAAATTTTCATAAATTGTTAAATGGAGTAAAAAAATTCTTTTATGGACACAGTAAAGTAGTGGGTTATGTTGGGTAGTGTTCAGATGATTTTTCTAGAATTAACCTTTATCCATGGCTAGAGTCTATCCACATGAACTTATCTGTGTTGACAAGATGAAGTTCACTCCTGGATCTGCTACTCAACAAATATGTGCTTGCGGAAACTATTGCTGCAATATGCCTGATATCACAGTATTTCATTGCGTGTTGCCTGGTCTCATCTATTTTATATGTGGGGGGTTCAACTGCCTGTAACTTGAATACTGGCCCCACCTAAATCAAGTATACATGTTGGAAATCAATAATGTTTGTTACCTTATTATAATTTGGGCACCTCGAGCAAAAGGAATGAATAAACTTTGTGTTGTAAGTTCAGTTTGTTTTTCTAACTATTGTCCGTTAGGACACATGGAATTGTTTCATTAGCTATATATAGATTAATGACTGATAAACTGTGTTTGTTTCTCACTAATTAAAAATGCATGGATATTGACGTTTTATATTCTCTAACGGATTTTAGGCTTCAATATGTAATTGATCTAAAGTTATTTTTTGGTAAGCTTGTCATTTTTTTTGAGCCACTATTTTCATAAGAAAATCACAAATGAGGGAAAACCGAAGCCTATCTTTACCAAAAGACTTTCAACTTTGTTGGTACTGTCTTAGCTATAAAAGTTGCTTATTCACTGTTAGACCAGTTCAGGTTTCTCCCAAGGGAAATTACAATACATATAATCCAGACTCAGCAATTTATAGATTTAATCTTGTATCTGGGAGCATATTTCCTTCTTATTTTACTTTACGATTGCTGATCTAATATGAATATCCTCGGGTCTATAATTGCTTTTTGTTATTGCTCTATTGATTTTGGAATTTTTGCTCTATTTTCTCATTACAATTTCACTGATTACGGTTCACAAATCCCAGCATTACTTTGGTGCTCTCACACACCTAAATTGGAACTCATATTCATTATCTATTGATGCATTCAGTAGTTTTCTTATCTAGCCCGTAAGAATTATCTTCATTTTCAACTTTTGGTTCTAAGTTCAATTTTAATTTTGAAATTGTTTCAGCATCCCAGATAAATTCTTAGAATGTAAGAATTGTAGCAGTAGATTGCATAAAGCCTTCATTCGACTAAGGAAACTATTTTGTCTACATAATATAGACCAAGATGACAAGCTACAGGAAATCTTTTTAATGTTTAACTCATGGTTCACCTCTGCACTAACAGAATTACAACCTACAGCCTAAGTCACATGGTTTAGAATTTACAATGATTAGGTTCAGCTCAAATTTGATTTTTTTTTTATGTGGTTTGAATGAGGGTCACTGAACCTTGAATTTGTAACATATTGTCTCCCGTTTGGATACAAACGTTCTCACGTTACCGAATTAATTCTTCTCCCACTAGCTCCTCTCGTACCATGAGTTCTATTTTGACCCAAAAGAATCCCCATAATATAAATATAAATTATATATTATATTTATATTTTAATAATATATTATTCATATACTTGTGTACATTACACAAATCAAAGCAGCATTAGTTTGATCTAAAAATGTTTGCTTTGGGCTTCTTGACTTTCCGCCCTTTTCGTTGGTCTGAGATAACCCGGACCCCTGTATCTTTGAATTCCTCATTTTTTTTTTCCAGATACTCTTTGGTGTTTTCTTGAGCTTTAGAGACGATTTATTATGATTTGCCTTGCTGGCACTATCTTTAATTATCACTTTCTGCTGGCCTAGTCTTGTCTTCATTTCTTATACTGCCTTTCTTTTCTTCTGAATTCTTTTTAATGTCATGCTTGTCTTCTACAAGCTATGGCATGACAATCTCATTTGATTATTTTGTCTGTTATCTTCATCAAAGACCTCCTCTTTATTGAATGTTATGTCTTTCTCTTCTATTTAAAAGAGCCTAGTCTTGAACTCTTCAAATATATTTATGATACGTGTCTTCTAGCTTAAGCATTTGGCATGGGTGCATGCACATCACAACCAAAAATACTAAGATGATTTATATGTGGCTTACTACCACTCCATTGCCTTTTAGGTGTGTTGTTTATGTTGTCCTTAATGTGGCTTTTGTTCAAGAAATACACGGTTTTATTTTTTTGTACTATGGATGCTTCAACCTAGTTGTCTGAGAAATCTTAGCCCATGCTCTTGGTCATCTCCACAATGGTCCTATTTTTCCTCCCTACAACATTGTTTCATTGTGGAGCATATGGGGAAGTAAGCTGTCTATCAATATCATGAGTTCTGTAATACCTGGAAAAATTATTAGATTTGTATTCTTCCCTATTCTCTATCTTGAAAGCGTTACTCTTCTTTCTACTTTACCTTCCAGTCATAGACTTGAATTCCTTGATTATTTCAATAGTAATTAACTTGTACTTGAGAAAGCAGACCCGGTTTTTCTTGAAAGTCATCAATATATTTTGAAATACTTTCCACTTGCTATTTGTGAAGTTCTCATGGGACCACAAAAGTCAGTGTGCTCTAATTTCTATTGCATGGTTGATCACAATGCATCTTCTTTGGCAACTTTATCTCTATGTTACTTGCTGAAAATGCAAGCTTCAAAATACAACTATCTTCTGTTGAATCGGAGGCAAACTATGAAGTATGGACAATATCTGTTTTTTAAAAGAGAGTGCAAGGAGCGAATCTGTTGGGACCACCTTCTTCAATACTTTATGCAACTAATCTTGCTTCCTGTTGTCCTTTATGAGGCATGTGTTTTCATCGAATTCAATCTTGAAATGGTCCTCTGCAATTTGATTTACTGGCAGTAAGCTTTTCATTAGGTTGGGTGCATATATAACAGTCTTGCACATCTTTTGACACCTCCATATGGCGTCTTCATTGCCATTATTCTTTGACATTTGACAGCTTGTAACTTTTCATCTCTTAAAGCAATCTTCTCTTTTTGATTTTCACTATATGGAATTTTGCATCTCATACTCCTTGTAACTCTCAAGCCTATATACAATTCCTCTAATGAAGTGAGAAAGAGTCCACTGTTTGATTTGTAGCTATGGTTGGTCTTCATACTTAATGTTTTAGCCTTTCAATAATATGTAAGCCATGTTCTTCATGTCGGCTTCAAAAGAGAGGGAAAATGAATTTTGAAATTTAAATTATTTGTGCTTCCAAAATATAAAGCTGGCCCTCCAAGAAGTAAAGGTTGGTCTGTCCATATAGACACACCACTTGGGTTCATCCAATCACTATATGTATTCCAATTTGACATCAAGTGAAGAATAAAATAACTGCTCAGACATTGATTATTTGGTTAAAAAGAATCAAGAATACAAGTCAATAATTGAAAAGCTACAAGAAACAGAGTATTTGGAGTTGCATTGAAGGAATTGTTTGACTTGGGAGACGATAATGGAGCACCGAGTAGAATCCATTTTGAGAAATCGAGGGAGAAAAATATCAGAAAATGACTACCATAAAGCATTTAAAGATCAAGATTAATGATATTTAACTTTTAATGTGAAGAAAGGTTGACAAAGAAATATGAAAGATGCAAGTGAAAAACAAGGAAAGATAGTTAGATTATTATGTCTTAGATGAAATGTGGTCATAAAATATGGATTTCATTCATGGTATATTATTGATTGTTGAAGAGGGGCATGATCTACTTGTTAGCATGGCATTGATTGGTAGATTGCATCACTTAGTTATAAATCACAACAATCATAGTAGAAGTGTGATGAAGTTGCAGGACCTCATTGAATTGCGGTTGCTTCCTGTTAGTTCCCACCAAGAAGTACTCTTGGAAGATCATGATCAACTCTTTTCAGTTTTGCATTTTGTTGCAAATATTAAGACACTTGGGGGAGAATTATCGCAAGTAGGGTGGGAGAAATGTCGAGTCTTAATTCAGAAGTTTTATAAAATAGGCTACAAGGTACATGGGGCAAACAAGAATAGAGTTGGCATTGTGCAATTCTTTTGAATTGGGTGGACAAACCAGAGCAGGACACCCTTGAATGAATGAATTGGGCAATAGATGAGAAAGGTGCAATAGATCATCACCCCATTAAATTTTTTCTCTAAATAGATGAAATGTCATGTTTTATTTTATTATTTTTCTTTATTTGGCATGGCCCTGCTCTAGTTTGGATTGGATAGTGTTTAGTGCAGCCTATTATTGTAATTTCTTCTTGCATGGACATTTCTGTTTTTGTGTAATATTCCTAAATGGAAATATTAAGTGTAAACAAAATCGTGCACTATAAACAGAGAGTAAATTTAACACATCCAAAAATTACAATTCGATAGGAAGTTCATTCGCAACCATGACAAAAATAAATAAATAAATAAATAAATAATAATAATTGTATGCTCTTTTCTTATACGACAATATTATTACAACATTGATGACAAAGAACTTTGACAGATGCGATGGTGAGCATACAAATCACTTTTTGTTACATATTATCCTCGACATTATCACTTATAGGGTCATATAGACGTAGTTTAAAATGAACTACTATAATTGGAAGCTACAGGGGTACAGTGTGTGAATGAGTTTACTTGGTTGAATGCATCATATATTAATTTGTACCGTGAGATGAATATTGATTGTGATCGTCCTACTTCTTGTTTTGATTGTTTCTAAATACATAAATAATTATGGGTTGCAATGATCACAGATATAGTCCTTTAGTTATAACGGAATTCATGGTATAGATGCCTTGGGAAAATTATAACCTGCCCACCAAAAGGTTGGCAAGAATTTCAGGAAGGGTTCCTAAGATTATGTGTTGTCGTTTCTCCTTTATGTTCTAAGGA
>APFE030872896.1:0-20915 GCA_000404065.3 Pinus taeda
ATGAGGGGAATTCGAATTTTCCATCAGTGACACCTATTCTAACCATAAAACAAACCTTTAAATGCATTTGACAACTAACTAGCAGTCCTAGAGACCTAATACAACTAGGAGTGTAACTCCTTATTATGACTAAACCACCTCAACTAAACATTAAATGCATTATTTAAAAACTTTAACCTCATGAATTAGAATTTGATGAAGCCTCCCACCTTGTCACCTGACTGCTGATGAAAAACCCTAGAAATTAGGGAACATGTTTCCCTGTTTTTAGGTTTAGGATCCTTGAAAGTTGGCACGTGGGACAGAGCCTTTATCTCCTCATCCATGACACATTTTTTGAAACTGAAGGAGGTTTTTATAGTCCATGATGTATAGAACAAAAAATCTCTTGGTTTTTTAAAACACTTCTCCAGCTGTCCAGAATCTGTCCTTGAAAAACACGTGTCAAACAGGAAAAATCCGTTCTCTGAAATTAGGGTCTCAATGAAAGCTTAGTATCTCCCAACTGAAAACACTTATGAAGAAAGTGATATAGGTTATTGCATATGGAGATTTTATGAAGAGAAACCTCCATCATAATTCCAAAATACGTTTTCCTGTAACAGGAAACTGATCTTAAAAAAGACTGCTAAAACCAGAAGACAAAGCTTGACTTTTAACAGTTTCGTAGTGCAAGTTTAACCATAAATTCCTCCAACCTCATAATGAATTTGAAGAAAATGAAAGACATTTTTGTATTTTGGTATGTTAGGAAGAAAAGCCTCTTTCAGTTTTCAAAATTGAGTTCTCAGCTGCTCAGGACCCCTTTTGGAAGTTGACTAGTAAACGCAAAAAGCAAAGTTTTTTATGCTGAAACATGCTTTTTCAGGGATTTCGTAGCGGGCTACGAAAACTCCTAGTTCAGTGATTTCGTAGATATTTTCAAAATTTCTCCAAAATGATGTGAGATATGACTTCTAAACACCTGGTGAGGCTTCTAGGACATGGAATGAGGCTGTCAAACCTTATTTGGAAAAGAGATATGACCTTAAAAGACTTCTAACCTTATGACCTAACCCTTAAAGCATGAAATGACCTAGAGACCCTTTAACACCATGACTAGAAGAAGGGTTTGTAAATGAGAATGACATTAATTGTGATGAGATGACTCAAAACTTATAAGACTATGACTAGAAACAAGGCAACTTTCCAAAGCTTAGAGACAAAGATTTTAGGCTGATAATAGTAGTCATATAGAGGAAATCCATGGGACAAGAACAAAGGAGGAGAGTCATATCCGAAACCACATAAAGTCACAACACAACCAAGGACATATACCTATATGAAGAGGAAGGATGTATTCTTCTACCGTGGTAAGCCTAGACACTTTGCTAAAGATTGCCATAAAAAAATTGATGAGTCTAAGCATAGAAGGCATTCAAGCAACTTTGTTGATCAAGAAGCCTCAGTTAGTGATAAATTCAATAATCTCAAATTATTCATTTCAAAAGTTGTCTTATCAACAAAAAAGGATGATGACAATGTATGGTTTATTGACTCTAGTGCTTCAGTTCATATGACATGCAAAAAGAATGGTTTGACACCTATCATGAAAATAATAATGGCATTCACATATATTTAGGAGATAATCAATCTCATGAAATCAAAGGTTTTGGTGATGCATGTGTAACCTTACCAAATGGACATGTAAGACAAATACAAAATGTGATTTATGTTCCTGGAATCAAGAAGAATCTAATCTATGTGTCCACCATTGCAGATTAGAATCTTAGAGTTGAATTTCTTAAGTCACATTGTGTTGTTAAGGATATACAAGATAACTACAACATAATAGTAAGAGGAGTGTGAATGGGAAGCTTATACAAGATTTATGTGACCAGCAAAAGTCATAATGCGTTGGCATCCACTACCATGACAACAAAAGATCTTTGGCATCAAAGGTATGGCCACCTTAACTATCATGACTTGTTGCTACTACAAAAAAAAAGAATGATCAAGGGACTTCCATTGTTTAAGAATGCATATTTGGCATGTGAAGGGCGTGATTTAGGGAATATGCATACGGAAGAGTTCCCTACTCACACTAATGTTAGGCAGACAAATCACTTCTTGCAGACAAGAAGGATATCCCCGTTAGAAATACATCTGAAGATCCATGTCAATAGAATATAGTATGGATGCAACCATAAATGGATATATGTTTACAATCATGAATATTTAATAACTCCATGCAGTCTCGATGAATGAAACTAGATCCAGGGTCTTGATCTCCATCTCTCGATGTACGAGTCTAACCATGTGAGTAAATGTCTTGAAGTCTAACATGGTAGAAAACACTTGATTATCGGTCAATGGTGTAAACCGTTAACATGTGCTCTCAGGGTACTCTAGTGTGATTAAATGTCTTTCTGTTGAACACTCATAGAATCATTCGATCCACCAATATTGACAATGGCTCTCAGGGTACTCTAGTATGATTAAATGTCTTTTCGTCGAACACTCATAGAATCATTCGATCGAAGGTCAATGATAAGAAGCTATTGTCGAAGGCGAGAAACCTACCATTGAGGCATGCAGGTTCCAAGGCACCAAAGGAGGTTTCTAGATCAACTTCCAAGATAATGAGTTGATGTCGATAGGAAGTGATTTGTCACCAGAGGGCCTACGACACGAAACTCATGTCAAGTTTTGAAGAACAAAATGGAGTGATTTAGGACTGACTCAGAGATGACCACCACGATTGAAGGTTATGATTTGCAGGGTAATTTTGACTGAGGCGACACAACATTTCGAATTGGCAGAATTTGACTCAAAAATAGGACCAAAGACCAGTTTGAAGACTTTCAATGAGGTATGACCAATTCAAAGGCAAATGGATTGCCAAACCCATATATAAAGGTGACAAAGTGTCATGTTCGAGAGCGACATACTACCTTCTTACAATACAAAAACAAATGTTTTTTCCCAATTCCCCCCCACCATTATTGGCAAGTACCTCTTTATTTTTTCACAATCTTGAGGAGGATAACATATGCTTGTCATATAAGCTCATCCTTCAGATGAGTCCTTCAGAGTATTTTTAGCGAACCCTAGGAAGGAGTGGTTCGGTTTGGTCATGGTTAACGAGTCCTACATTGTTTACATTTTACGAGTCCAGTGAAGGGTAGCTTGATGTCGTTTTCATGTTTAAAGAGTTGAAAAGACACAAAAAGAAAACTCATTCAACTCTTTCAACGTAAATTTTGATGAGCCTGGAGAAAGTAAAGTTCGATGTTTTTTTATTTTTAGGGAGTCTAAAGAAAAACACAAGTAAACTCCAAAACTGTCTTCTTCTTTTTTTTCTTCGTAAATTTAGTCTCTTAATCCCAGAAAAGGGTAAAATAATGCAAGAGAGAACTATTTTGACCATGATTAGTCAAAGTATACATTTTTCGTAAATAGTCCACATGATCCGTAAAAGGGGTAAACTTGTATCAAGTAGACGTTTTTCGTTTTCTTTAACGAGTTCAAAAGAAACAAGTGTACTCGGCAATATTTTCATATTCCGAGAGTAAAAAAAGAGCTTAAAGGTAACTCCAGGGTTTCACTTTTTCGTAAGTTGTAACGAATCTGAAAAGGTGATGAAGTTTACTCATATCACCGAATTTCAATTTAATTAAAGAGCAGGAAAATATGGAAAGAACTCAACATTTTCATGTACATTTTATGAGCATGAAAAGATAGAAAAAGAAGCTCGGGATTTTCATGAGTTTAAGAAGTCTTGAAAATAATAATTGAAATGGACTCGAGGTAGGTTTCATTTTTTTACAAGTTTGAAACAAAGAAAAACTATGCTTGAGAGTGGTTTCATTTTTACAAAAGCTTGAAACAAAGAGGAAACTATGCTTGAGATAATTTTTCATGCCCCAGCATACCGACATAGGCACATGCCCCCCAAGCTTTGCTTCATTCACCTGAGTAGACTATTGGTTGCTAATATGCAGATGAAATGAAGGTTCATTTATGAGATTAGGTGAAAGATTGGACTTAATTAGGGGAGGATTTGTTTCATTTTTTAATGAGATTGCACAGGAAAAGAACTATGCTCATGAAACCTTGTTTCATTTTTTAACAAGCTTGACACAAGAAAAGGAACTATGCTCATGGGAGTTGTTTCATTTTTAATGTGTTTGACACAGTAAAATAACCATCCTCATAGGGACCTCCTTCATTTTTTAACGAGGTTGACACAATAAAAGAATCATCCTCATAATGACTTGTTTCGTTTTTTAACGAGATTGACACAGTAAAAGAACCATCCTCATAGGGACTTGTTTCATTTTTTAAAGAGGCTGACACGGTAAAAGAACTATCCTCAAAAGGACATGTTTCATTTTTTAACGAGGTTGACATAGTAAAAGAACCATCCTCGTAGGGACATGTTTCATTTTTTAATGAGGTTAACATAGTAAAAGAACCATCCTCAAATGGACGTATTCCATTTTTCAACGAGGTTGACACAGTAAAAGAATCATCCTCATAGGAACTTGTTCATTTTTTAACGAGGCTGACAAAGTAAAAGAGCTATCCTCACGTGGACCAGTTTCATTGTTTAACGAGGTTGACACAGTAACAGAACCATCCTCATAGGGACCTATTTCATTTTTTAATGAGGTTGACACAGCAAAAGAACCATCTGTAGGTTTTAACCCTGTACAGAAATTACCTGCATACAAATTCTAAATCACAAAAAAAAATGCGAGAGCATAACACATAAAACACATATACACAGAGATTTCCCACTGGATCTCAAAATCGAGACTACCAGTTGATTTTTCATTATATTCCTTTCAATGTTACAATACATATTTATACATGCCGAAGCATCCAATACCATGGACCGAAAACCATCGCATCCAAAACCATGGACCGAAAACCTTAGGTAGGTTCGCCCAACCTAATATAGGGTCCAAAATTATTTTTCTCGGGGCGCTGCCCTGATTCCCGTAGAGGGGGGCTACCCGCCCCCCTCAAACCCCACGGACAAGGGGGGCTCCGCCCCCACTCTAATCCCCCGGTTCACTACGTAGGTTAGTCGTGGAAAGAATATAACAGAACCCAACAATAAATGCTACTATTAAGTGGTTTAAGAAGGATAAGAGCCTTGGACCAGGTGGCCAGACAATTGAATTTTATATTGCATTCTTTGACATGATTGGACAAGAGTTAATTCAGGTCATTGGAGAATGTAGGACTAGTGGGCGAATGTATGACACTTTATTTATCACTCTCATCCCCAAGTCAGATGATCCATATATCTTTGATGATTATAGACCCATTTTGTTGTGTAATTGTATATACAATATTATTGCTAAGATCATTGAAAACTGGCTCAAGCCCATCCTATCAGAGCATATGTCTTTGGAGAAATTTGCATTCCTTGACCATAGTTAAATACATGAAGCAGTGGGCACAACACAAGAAGCACTTCACTCTATCAAATCAAAGAACCTCCAAGGGATGATACTTAAAATTGATTTGGAAAAAGCTTTTAATTACACTTGTTGGCTATACATTTGAATGCTTCTTACCCACCTCAGCTTTCCTCTACTATTCATTCAATGGATTATGTGTTGCATTACCAATGTATCTTATAGTGTTTTGATCAATGGATCTGCATCCTCTTTCTTTCATGCAGAACGAGGATTAAGACAAGGTTTCCTCTCTCCCCCCTACTATTCCTATTGATCATGGAAGGTATGAGTCGACTCATCACGACAAATCGATTGCAGGGTAGATAGAAGGGCATCAAGATTTAAAACAACTGTATATTCGCACACCTCCTAGTTGTGGATGACATACTTATATTTCTGAATGGATCTCTTGGGGACTCTACAACATTTTCTGTCATATTTTGTTTATTCTGTCACACTATTGGGATGCAATGCAAAAAAAAAAAGATCCACTCTATCTACTTTTGGGTGCAACCAGAATGAGATCCATTCTGCTCTACTTCATTTTCCTTTCACCTCCTTGCAGATTGAGGAGGGACTCAAATATCTAGGATTCAAGTTAAAACCATCAAACTATCGTATTGTTGATTGGGTTTGTTTGGTTTCCAAGATAGAAATAAGATTAAATATCTGGCATCATTGGTGGCAGGCAAGAGCGGGAAGATTGACTCTCATCTAAGTTGTCTTGGAGGCCACTCCTGTCTAGTACTTGATGTCTTTAGCCTAGATACCAAAGGGCATCATTCAAAGAATCCAATAGTTATGTTGCAGATTCCTTTGGAGGGGTAAATATTTTGGACATACCTTTGCGTGGGTTCGCTAGGACAAGATTACACTTCCTAAGAAATGGGACGAATGGGGACTCAAGACCCTTGATTACTTTGACAGTGCTCTGGCAGCCAAAATGGGCTAGAACATTCTATCATACAAGAATCTTTGGACAAATGTTATCTATCAGAAATATATTTCTCCATTACATCTGCTTCATTCGATCAAGCTACCAACATGGGAAATGAACAACATATATGTTGTCTGGCGGGTGGTATTTAATACATTGAAGCATGTTAGGGATGGATTGACCTCGAGAATTGGAAATGGCTGCTCTTTTCGGATTAGAAGGGACCCCTGGATTGGTTGTGGGAATGTTGATACGCTCCCACCTAGGCTTATCCAACATCTTTCAGATTCAAGACACACCAATTTGGATCATATTGCTAACCATGAGCACACTAATATGTTTCAGTAGGCATGTAATTACACCATCACACCGAATATACCACCATGTTGGGTAGACAATTGGAAAAACTATAGAACAACTTTGATGGAATTGCATGTTCGGATCACCCAGTGGGAAGATGAACTAAATTGGTCCCATGCTCCGAATGGGAAATATTCCCTGAAATATGGATACTTGTATATGAATGTCAAACATAGATCCATTGTATCAGAATGGTGGTGGTCTGTTCTATGGAAACTAAAGGCGACCCCCAGGGCTAAACTATTCATGTGGTGAATCCTTCCGAACAAGGTTCCTACTACTGACATCCTTCATAAGCACACATTTCATGGTTCGAGATGGTGTGTATTTTGTAGATAGGACTTGGAAACATGTGATCACTTGTTACTCGGATACAACATCACTATTTCCATCCAGTCTAAGATTACTATTCAACTACAGATTCATAATAATTGGACTAGCATGGAACACCGAGAGGCATGGCAAGGTTGGTGGACTTTTGCACAAACAAATAAGTGCCAGAACTTGTCGGTATTGCTTTGTTGGTATATATGGATTCAACGGAACAATATTATTTTTACTGATACAGAGTCATGCTGGGACAATATCATTGCATCACTCATTTCCAATTATCTAATCCTTCCAAAGGAGACCAGTGAACCCACAGTGCACAACATCATACTTGAGATCATTAATTATGACATGCCATGGGCTCATTTTGACGGTTCGGCACAACAAAATGGATGTGGGGGTGGGTTGATTCATCAGATAAATCATCTACATTCCTATAGGATACAATTGGACTTGGTGGGGGGGGTGGAAAATAACTTTGTTGAACTTATATCTCTTGGACACTTACTACATTTTGCATTAGTCAAAGACTGTCAAAATTTGTAGATTTTTGGTGACTCACGAATCATAATTTATTAAATGGTTTAATAAACAAACTATTTGTCACACTCACACACTTCGACACATTCTGGATGATGCTTTGAGACTGAGATAATTTTCTGACATATCTTCTTGTCAACATATCTCCAGGGAACGAAACAACATTTCCGATTTTGTTTCCAAGGAAGCCACGCAATTGCCAAGGGGCATCTGGTTGATACAAGAGGAACAAGACTTATAAGTTCTTAGATATTACCACTGCCCATTCATGGATGGGCAATTTTGATGGGGCCGTGCACCCAATTTTAATGAGTATTTTATGACTAAACTTTGTTGTATATATTTGGAATTATAGCACTTTATGTCTATAATATTATTGAACTTTCATATGTAATTATTCATAGTAGTCTCCCTTCGATGGGATCAACATATTTTTTGAAAAACAATACTGATTGTGGCCAGACCACAAATATCTCATATGCTACTCAACATCTTCAACATGTAATTTTCCTTATTTGTAATGAAAATTATGATTTTTCCTTGGGAAAAAAAGAATTAATATATGAATCAAACATATATAAGTTTAAAAAATATGTAATAATGTTCTAAGCCATGTAGATTCACTTCCACTTTATAATGGGATTAGTAATATGTAGACTTTGTTACTATACCATGCCCCAACACCTTGGCTTACTAGTACCAAATGTCCAAAACATTAATACTCATATTGATTTTTAAATTACTCAATTTATTAAAAGCTTACTAATATCAAATGTCCAAAAAATTAATACTCATATTGATATGACAATTTCTTAAATTAATCAATATATTAAAATAATAGAAAGGCATTCGTTTCGCAATATAATTTCAAGCAAGATTGTGAGATTTTGTTGTTTAAATTACATTTTCGAATGCATAAATGGATAAATCACAAAAAAACCTCAAGTCGATTAAACAACTTATACTCAAGTTTTTAAAAATATTTGTAGGATTTTGGTTAAAAATAAACTCAAAAAATGCTATGAAAAATGCCATTTAGACTATAAGTTAGAATACGTTGAACATAAATGACATAACTACTTTTGAGATAAATCTTAATATTTAATCACAACTATTAAGATTATTCTAAAATATTCCATGCATGTTGAACCCATGTCATCCACCTAATAATTATTGATAACTAAATTAAAATTATGGAAATCTATTCCAAAATAGACACACCTTAATTATGCTTAGTTCTACACAATATTGTTTGACGCAATCGACACATCAAAATTTCCACCACTAAACTAGCATAGAGAAAACCATTGAATATCCAATAAAAGTTAATTCATCAATTCTTTTGAATGACATTTATCAAAGGATCTTATTATATTGGGTCAAAATTTACTTTAGTTGCCTATTAACAAAACATCCTTGTTTTATAAATTTATTTTAAATGTTTGTTTAGGGAAAATTGAATATCCAACAAAAGTTAATCTCAAAATGAACATTCACATTCTTTTAATACATTTTATAATAATTTTTGTATGTTTTTCTTCCATCTTTATTATGAGGGATGAGACACTTTAAAAATAGGTTTTTTTTTTCTTGTAAATTTGTTTTTGTTGTTTTTTTTAGAGGCAGTCCAAAGGCACCTAATTTGGGAGAGATGTTATCCCATAGTTACATAAATAAACTTAAATAAATATAAAAATAATAACAAAAAATATCCAATTTCAATCATAAATAAAATACTCTAGTAGATATGTAATTCATCATACTCAATTGAAGGAGATAAATGAAAGCCAGGTAAGAAGGAAAAAGACAATTCCTCAGTAGCATGATAAGTTTAGAAATTATATTAAATATATTATTATATAGAATAATAAATAATTATATATTCAAAGTAAGATTATATTGTTACCATTGAAAATGAATAATTCAGATTTGTGGTCCAACCCACCCTTGTCACACTGCCCAAAGTTAGTAATGCGAAAATGAATGGGATTAATGATGGAAAATGAATTACATATAATGTTGGTTCATCCGACGGTTGATTGGAATGATTTTAAATTGGATTTGGGGTCTGCACTTATGATTGGTACTTGCACTAACAGTCGATGGACAAGTGTCCACACCTTGGGATTATCAACCCCGCCTTGGTATGGGAGAATCAAACCCTAACTTCAGTCATTTGCATGTGCGTTGGCTTGAGTTTTTAGAGATTTGCGTTTTGGTATGTTGTGGTCGTCTTTGTGTCATTTTTTTTGTTGTTATTGTGCTCTGGCTCTTCCCTTGACCTGGGAAAACTCATCCTCCGTCTGGTATGAACCTATGCTGAACCTGTTAATTCCGTTCACGTTGTTTTGTTTGTACCTATTCTTGCTGTCAGTTATGAAACTGTAGTTTGCTGGTTAGACTTTGCAATTTCTCTGTGTGCGATGTCAATGTCGGTTATTTGCTAGATAGCGCAACTATCTCTGGTCTTGAAACCTTCTATGCGACTATTGTTGAGTCTCTGGTTGTATTTCTTAGTTTTGAACAGGATGTGGTTGCCAGGTCTCGGCCTTAGCTTCTTCAACGATGCAAAGGTAAGTTTTCTTGTTCTATGCTATCAGTCATCTCCTCTTTTCACTCCGATAAACTGATGTTTTTGCTCCTCCGTGAGCAAGGTAAACCAAATTCACTGCAATGACTGTAGCTTGTCTCTACCAGGTAAATTCGAACCCAAGTTTTGTTCTTTCTTCTATTCTTTACTTACTTTGCCACTCAATACTTATGAACTTTGGTTGATGCTAGTCGTTGCAGGTATAATGTCCTGGAGGGTTTCGGACTTCGGCTAGACCCGGGTAGGTTCGTTCCCTGTTTTTCTTGTTACTTGTATTCACTGTCGTAGGATAGGGTTATATATTTCCTATTTCAATGGTTTCTGGAGCTGTCGAATGTATATAGTCACAGGCCGTTGCCTTGCATAGTTGCTCTGTTGGTTAATTGCTGTAGCATTGGCCTTAGGGTTTCTAGGCCCGCATGCTATGATACCCTCGAACTTTGTAAGGTGTTATTATAATATGTAAATTTGAACGAGGTTTTGGAACTATATATGTTTGAACAGAGATTTCTTGTGCTTATTTAATAAATGAAACAAATGGGTTTACTCTTCAGGCATACCTGTAATGATTGGCTTGGGTTGTTGTTCGGAATGCTCGTGCCTTGTCTGTATTTTTGATGCTCGAATTATACAACTCGTCTTGGATTCCTCTGCACTTGTATACTTGTTAGGTTCAGGATTTGTATGCCTTGTTTCTGCAACACATTCTTGAGTTATGTATGCAGATTCGTTTGGGTTTTGAAGCCTGCTTGAATCAATGCAATTCGAAACACGTGTGTGTATATGCTTGTAGAATAAAACAGAGATTAGACTTTTACTATTTTTGGAAATCGATAGAATGACATATATATAGACAATTACTGGATGTTGGGAAAACAAAATGTCTGTGTGCTCAGAGATATATTTTATTAGCTTTTCCACTTACTCTCCAAAAAGTCGAACCTTACAATTGTGTTCTGTTCCTTTTTTAAAATGACTGTATGGAATTGTTTTCTTCCAACTACTGTTGGTTACATTCTGTTGGTTACACATTTTTAGTTCCAAGAATTGTTGTTGTCCTATGTTATTAACATGAAAATAAAACTAATCACTTGCGACAATTTATCTAATTAGTCCTCTACCTTCCTACGTACTGTTCTTTATTAAATTAAACAACATAAACAAAAAAACAACTACATTGTTCACTCAACAAATTCCTCTTCTGTCCTCTTTAGAGACCAAACAACCTTTCCTTTCGTCTTGACCCATCAGCTAGATGTTGCTGCATTAGGCTCCTGGGGTAAGAAAAAGTCATGGCTTTGTTCCACGAGCTCCTCCATAGAATAACCCGCCTTTTGTATATGTGACGCGTCAAGCCACAAACTGTCCTCGATTGGACGATTCTTCCACTTGACAAGGTATCACAGATACTCTTTCCTGCGGGTCCTCTTGGCTACCTGTGTGTCAAGAATCTTCTCAATCTCATCGGGTTGGGCCGAAGGCATGTGCCTCATCCAAGAACTGTCTCCAACTTGGGTGTCCCATTCTGCCCATACCACTCTGTCTTCCTTTGGGTTGGCAGTATATGGGAACAGGTCTACTATGTTGAAAATAGGTGATATGCCTATATCAAGTGGCAGCTGTATCTCATAAGTGTTGGCTGAGAATTTACGCAAAATATTGCAGGGACCAATCTTCTTGAATTTTAGCTTGTTATACGCGCCCTTAGGAAACCATTCTTTGCGTAAGTGAGCAAGGACTTCATCACCTATATTGAATTGGACTTCTCACCGCTTTAGATCTGCTTGTTGTTTATATTTCTAAATGTTGTCTTGCAACTTTAATTTCACTTGTTCATGTAGTTCACTCATCACTTCAGCAAAATCTTTCCCATCAGCACTTCCCCTCTCCAACTTTCCCAGATCCCGCAATTCATGTATTCCACTAGGATGCATGCTGTACAGGATCTGAAATGGACTGTGTCCGGTGCTGTGGTTCGGTGAATCGTTATAAGAAAATTCTGCCTGAGCAAGCACATGATCCCATAACTGTAAATTATCCCTAGTCAAGCTCCGTAACAAGTTCCCCAAACTCTTGCTCACCACTTCTGTTTTCCTGTCAGTCTGCGGATGATATGTAGAACTGAAGTTCAACTATGTGTCCAACTTCTTCCATAGGGTGCACCAAAAGTGTCCCGTGAATTTTACGTCCCTGTCAGAAACAATAGACCTGGGTAGACCATGTAATCTAACAATCTCTGTGAAAAACAGGTGAGCTACGTGAGTGGCATCACTAGTTTTTCGACAAGGGATGAAATGTGCCATTTTCGAAAACCTGTCTACCACCACCATCACTGATTCATAACCTCACTGTGTTCTAGGCAGTCCTAAGACAAAGTCAATGCCGACTGAGTCCCATGGTCTACTTGGAACAGGTAGTGGTGTGGAAAGTCCAATGTTTTGACTATGTCCCTTCGCTAGTTGGCAGACTTTACACCTATTTACATACCACTGTACATCCCTTCGCATTCTTGGCCAGTAATAGAAGTGTTCGAGCTGCTCCAAAGTTTTGTCTATGCCTAAATGTCTAGCTAGACCCCTGCTATGTTTCTCCCGTATAATATTTTCTCTCATCGAACAATCAGGAATACATAACTGTCCCCCTCTAAATAGTAGTTCCTCCTGCAAGTTGTAGTCCAACCATGGACTTTTGATCCTCAGCACAAGATTTTGACAGGCTTCATAGGCCTCTTTGAAATATGTGTCGGTCTGGTACAAATCTTTCAAATGCTCGAAACCCAACACATGTATTGTACTTTCCTATAAGAGCAAGGCTCTTCTGCTCAATGCATCCACCACCTTATTGGCCTGCCCGCTAATGTGTTTCAACACAAAGGTGAAACTCTGCAAATACTCCACCCATTTGGCATGCTTGTGGTACAATTTTTGTTGTTGCATTACATATTGCAGTGCTGAATTATCAGAAAATAACACAAATTCATTCCCCAACAGGTAGTGTCTCCAATGCTTTAAAGCTTGGATGACAACATAAAATTCCTTGTCATATGAGGAATATTTCTGCTTGCTTTCGTTCAATTTCTCGTTGAAAAATGCAACAGGTTTGTCTTCTTGGCTGAGTACAACAGCAATAGGTGTACCACTTGCATCGCATCGAACCTGGAAAAGCTTATTAAAATATGGTAACCTTAGAATCAATTTTTCTGTAATTTTCTGCTTTAGGAGCTGAAAACTGTCCTCTGCTACCTTGGTCCAACAAAAAGGCTGACTGGCCTTTTTTGATGGTGTCCAACATAGGCGCGCAGATTTCACCGAAGTTTCTTATAAATTTGCGATAAAAACTCGCCAACCCATGAAAACTACGTACCTCGAATAGGCTTCTCGGAGATGGCCAGTTAATGATTGCTGCAATCTTTTCTGCATCTTCAATTTGTTTTCTGTAATTACAAAGCCCAAATAAACCAGTTCTCTTTGTAGGAAAGTACATTTCTTCAAATTTATCAGCAGTTTATTTTGTTGCAATTTCTCCAGCACTCTTCAAACATGTTGAAGGTGCTCTTCTTTAGTCCTGCTGAAAATCAATATGTCATCAAGGTACACTATCACAAACTTGCCGATGAACTCTTTTACCATTTCATTCATCAACCTCATAAAAGTACTAGGGGCGTTACTCAAACCAAACGACATGACCAGCCACTCGTACAACCCTTCATTATTCTCGAAGGTTGTCTTCCACTCATCTCCTTCTCTGATCCGGTTCTGATGATAGCCACTCAAACCCTAACTTCAGCCATTTACATGCACGTTGGATTGAGTTTTGAGAGCTCTGCATTTTGGTATGTTGCGCTCGTCTCTGTGTGAATTTTTTTGCTATTATTGCGCTTTGGCTCGGCTCTTAACCTGGGAAAACTCATCCTCCGTCTGGTATGAACCTCTGTTGAACTTGTTAATTCTGTTCGCGTTGCTTTGTCTGCACCTATTCTTGCTGTCGGTTATGAAACTGTAGTTTTCTAGTTAGACTCTACGATTTCTCTGTGTGCGATGTCAATGTCAGTTGTTTGCTGGATAACGCGACTCTTTCTGGTCTTGAAATTTTCTATGTAACTATTGTTGAGTCTCTAGTTATATTTCTCGGTTTTGAACAGGATGCGGTTGCAGGGTCTTGGCTTCAGCTTCTTCAAGGATGCAAAGGTAAGTTTTCTTGTTCTATGCTATCAATCATCTCCTCTTTTCACTCAGTTAAACTGATGTTTTTGCTCCTCTGTGAGCAAGGTAACCCAAATTGACTGCAATGAATGCAGCTTGTCTCTGTCAGGTAAATTCGAACCCAGGTTTTGTTCTTTCTTCTATTCTTTACTTACTCTGCTACTCAAAACTTATGAACTTTGGTTTATGCTGGTCATTGCAGGTATAATGTCCTGGAGGCTTTCGGACTTCGACTCTTCGAGACTTTGGCTAGACCTAGGTAGGGTCGTTCCTTGTTTTTCTTGTTACTTGTATTCGCTATGGTAGGCTAGGGTTATATAATTCCTATTTCAATGGTTTCTGGAGCTGTTGATTGTATGTAGGCACAGGTCGTTGACTTGCACGGTTGCTCTGTTGGTTAATTGTTGTAGGATTGGCCTTAGAGTTTCGAAGCCCGCATGCTATGATACCCTCGAACTTTGTAAGGTGTTATTATATGGATTGTATGTAAATTTGAACGAGGTTTTGGAACTATATATGTCTAAACAGAGATTTCTCATGCTTATTTAATAAATGAAACAAATGAGTTTACTCTTTAGGCATACCTGTAATGATTTGCTTGGTTTGTTGTTTGGAATGCTCATGCCTTGTCTGTATTTTTTATGCTCGAATTATACAAATCGTCTTGGATTCCTTTGTACTTGTATACTTGTTAGGTTCAGGGTTTGTATGCCTTGTTTCTACAACGCGTTCTTGAGTTATGTCTGCAAATTCGTTTGGGTTCGTAGGCCTGCTTGAATCAATGCAATTCAAAACACATGTGTGTGTATATACTTGTAGAATAAAACAGAGATTAGACTTTTACTGTTTCTGGAAATTGACAAAATGACATATAGATAGACAATTATTGGATGTTGGGAAAACAAAATGTTTGTGCGCTTAGAGATATATTTTATTAGCTTTTACACTTACTCTCCAAAAAGTCGAAACTTACAATTGTGTTCTGTTCCTTTTTTAAAATGACTATATGGAACTGTTTTCTTCCAACTGTTGTTGGTTACATTCTGTTGGTTACACATTTTTAGTTCCAAGAACTGTTGTTGTCCTACGTTATTAACATGAAAATAAAACTAATTACTTGCAACAATTTACCTAGTTAATCCTCTACCTTCCTACGTACTTTTCTTTATTAAATTAAATAACATAAACAAAAAAAAACTACATTGTTCACTCAGCAAATTCCTCTTCTGTCCTCTTCAGAGACCAAACAACCTTTCCTTTCGTCTTGACTCGTCAACGAGATGCTCCTGCATCAATATTTAACATATAACTCAATTTTATAAATATCTATATAGAGAGTGAGAATATATATATATATATAAAATTCATAAATAAAATATTCCATTATCAACACATAAAATAATTGAATTGAATTATTATATAATATAAGAGAATTAAAAAATATAATTACAAAAATTATTGGTGTTGGCCCAAATGAAGCAAATATCATACTTTCTTCGTGAACAAAATGAATTATCCCTCTAAGTTTGATAGATCCAATAAACATGGATTAATTTGGTACTTAGTTATAAGAAAGGAAGATAAGAAAACTTTACACTTTTATATTATGATTTTCTTATTTATAATTTAAAATAAAATTAATCAGAATTTTTTGTGAAAAGATTGTAAACAAATAAATGAGATAGATAGGATGAAAATATTTAATCTAGAATGGAATAAAATGGATTAGTACTTCTTGATGTTTAGAACTCATGAGATTATCTCATGTCAAGATGGATTTATACTCATACTTATGTTTGAATGAGAAAAAAAATATGTATGAAAATTTTACTTTTTTATATCGTGATTTTCTTATTTATGAGCATAGATCCATCAAACTCAAGATATATCATTCCTGCACAAGATCAAATCCTTTCCCTAAATTATTAATCCATAGTTATTAAATCTAATAATATCATATTTAATAATAATAACAATAAGAATAACAATAATCATAATAGATTTAATGATGTTTTTTACATGACTTGCTAGTAAAATTTATAATAAAACTACATCAAATTAATATCTTCAAATATTACAACTTTGGAGTAGAAATAATCATGTATTTAAAGATTAAAATATATCCATAGGATATGGTTTTTCCTTTTAAAGATTCATTTTAAAAATATTTAATTAAGAGAAATATTAAAAATGTTTGAGTGAGATCTTATCATGGTGTTTGAATTAGATGTAGTTTTTTTTTTTTAATTTTTTTTTTATTAATTTTGTTTTTTTTTTATTCCATTTTATTTAAATATATCCAAGGATTGATTCCCCTTAAAAGATTCATTTTACAAAAATTAATTAAAAAATATAAAAAAGTTTGAGTGGAAATTTTTCATTATGTTGAATAATATGAATTTTTTTATTATTGTTTTAATCTATATGGTATTCCATTTGTTTTGGGTCGGTATAATTTTTTTTTATTTCCGTTATTGGAAAAGTGACATCTTACACCCCCTCATATTGGGTTGTAGAATGCGTCTCTCAGCACAATACTCTAAAATAAAAATAATTAGAACCTTTTATCAAATTTTATATGGATTGTAAATGAAAAAATAAGATAGATAAGATGAAAGCCCACAGGGGGCAGAATGGATGGTGATCATGTGTTATGTTAAGGCAGTTCGCGGTGAAAAGGTCACCAGTTCGAAAGCCCATGGGCAAAATCGAACCATGCTAAGGGTTGGTTTGCCTCAAACCAGGTGTGATCCCTAGGTGATTTTGATGGCTTAGATGTCCCTAGGTCAAAACTACTCAAGCCACATGTTAGGTGTTCCATTCATCGCGGGGTTCACATTACCTAACAAAAAAAATGATAAATAAGATGAAAATATTTAATGTAGAATAAAATAAAAAGGGTAGATTTTGTGAAGCTAGTCCAAGTTTGGATGCCCCTTGGGATAGTTTAATGCCCCAAATGTGGCTCCTAAACCATTTGGTATTGGTAATAATGCTCTAATTGTTATTTTTATGTAAGAGAATCAAGTTGTATTATATTTATGCAAACAAATATAGTGTAATGTAAACATTCTACATTTTTTTGGCATATTTTCCAATGAGTCTTGCACAAAATTAGGCAAAAAATGGTTGAAATGGTTGATTTGAGTTGCTACCTATGCATACATTTAGTGCTTTGAATGAATTTATGTATCAAAAGTGAAACTTAAGTAATGGAAAATAGTAAGGTGACTTGGGCGAAATTTTGAAAAAAAAAATGTAAAACAATTAGACTTAGCTAACAAATATTTCCCCATGTAATTAATATAAATTTTCATTAAATCCAATATTATTATAACATTTTTTATAGAGGATTTACTCAATTTCTCTACACCATAAATATATACCATGATTCCAAAGCAATAAGAAATTAAAGAATATCATTTTGAAATAAAATATCAATCTCTATCCATAATATTATTTTAAAAGGATCTAGTTGAAACAAGTTACAATATTTAATGATAAAGTAATTAGGGTGGATGGAAAGGGGACAAAAGTGACTAGCGTGGAGTGAAAGAAATTCAAACTGACTAGTGTGGTTACATTGAGTTGCTCCAAGATCAAATATGTGTTTGTTTTGAATGATTCGTGAATAATTAAATAAAAGGATCAATTAATAGGATAAATATTTATATATATGGTAAGAGGATGTTCATTAATTACCAAATGAACTCCAGGTTTCATGAGAAGGCTCAACCATAAATTCAATTATTGAATTCGTTGTTAGGCCCTCCGATGATCCAAATATACAATCGAGAAGAGCTTAGGTTGACTCTTGGTTGGATTCTTTGATAATCTTAAGATAAGCTTAAAATTTCAAGATGAGGTACATTTAGATTCAAGATTTTAAACATGTAATAAATGTATATTTCTCAACTATTATTCTAGATATGGTATCCTTTGATATAGATTTTTAAATATGAAAATGATGTTGGAGTTTAATATTTTACAATTTTTGGAACAAACACTTTGGTAGATGAGCATTGCCCCTACGCTCCCTCCATATGTTCTTTCGTCATCACCATTGTAGATTATTATGCTAGGCAATTACCATAGAATTAACACTTAAATAACCAAAAAATGATGGCAAATCATTTAACCATTGAAGTTAAAATTTGATGGAAAATATGCAAATGTGCAAAAGAAATCTATTAAAATCCTATAAATTTTTTGATATATGATGTGCATCTTTTTGACATGTTTCTTATGCTCTTTAAAATGATTTTGCCCAACAATGGCCATATTTTTTTTTTTCCCATTTTTGACATATCACATTGAATTTAAAAAACACAATATTTTAGGTAAATTAGGTTGTTAATATTGGGATGCATATTTCAAATTTATTTGGTTAAATTAGTTTTAATAAATCAAATAAATTTAAAGTAATTTTTATAATATAAATATTATTTGGTTAATTGACCAAGGTTACAAGTCATATTTACTATGACAAAATGAAGGACCAACAAGTATGGTTGACATGTATAGCATAAAAAATGTGTCAATTGATGGAGAGTTGGGAAAGTGTATGTAAATAATATTGCATTTTTTTAAAATAATCAATTCATTGTATCAAAAACACCTATACTTACATCAAGATCAACTAATATCCTTTCAATTAACATTTATCTTTCATAGACAAAGCTATCATCCACAAGAATATTTTTTCCTAGGTTGTTTTTAATTATGCATAAATCCTGAATAGTCCAAGGCTCCATGGGGAGTCCAAGAAGTTTTATCCATACTGGGTTTCTAACATGGCCTCATCCCTAATATAAAAAATGAATGGCAGGGTTTTATAGATAAATAGAACATATCCATAAACCAAACTTCATTTGATATAGGAACTACATCTTCTTCCTTGTAAAAGACAAAACCAATGCATCCATCTTGCTACTATGTGAGCTGCTAGTATACAGCCTAAACTTGAGTCGCTACTCTACTTTATCTTTCCCAAAAGGTAGTCCATCCCTACCCTATTAACAATAAAATTTCGTGCCAAAGCGCATCCTAAAAGGTCAAGGATTTGGTTGATCGCAATATATTCCCCCACAACTAAGAACACACCATTCCTCGACTTCCAATGACATTATATCATTTCTTCCTCTAGTGAACCCAAAACCTTCCTTAAAGGCCAAGCAAACGACATGTTTCTTCTACACTCCTTCAATATCACCTTCCATCATAAGGAATAGAGCGTTCATACACACACGAGAGTGTTTATTTTTCTAAACATTAATTCTCAAAGTAGCGAAATCCATTGGAGACAATACATCCATAACCCTAACTTATTTAAGAGAGCCCTTATAATTATTCAAAACTTAACCATATTAAACATTTTTACCACTAATCTTATCTCTACTCATACCATTCTACTAACTCAAAAAACCCAAATTATTTAAAATTATGTAAAAGTGTGCTTAGTCATTTAAATCATCATGCTATTGCAATATACATGGACCTATTTGATAAATCTTCAATTACTTATACCATAACTAATTAAAAAACTTCTCATTCTTTAAACTATATATCATTAGTATTCACTTTGTATTGATCAAACTATGTATCCTAATGAACAAATAATGAGTGCATTGATTGTACATGAACAAATAATGAGTGCATTGATTGTACCGCTACACAGATAGTGAAACATGGCAAGTCGTAGTGAAACATAGCAAGTCATTCATGGTTACAACATTATAAGATAGTTTTATTAATTAGATAAATCAAGTAGCAAACGTTGGGCATTTTGTAACCAAGAGGCAATGACACTAATGGTCCACAAGGAGAGATGTGACAACTCGAGAAAATGCTCACATAATAGTGATTCTATGGAGTACAAGTCAAAAGACAACATGACACTAATGGTCCACAAGGAGAGATGTGACAACGGAGATAAGGCTTACATAATAGTGATTTTATGGAGTACAATTCAACAAAGATTATGGAAGATATGTTGGTTTGAAGTCAATAAGGAGGTCTCAACTTTGGGAAACACATTTTGCAAAGTGAGTTGACAATGGTTGTTGTAAGTAGGCACGTGCCACTTATAAAGTGCAATATGCATGAATGATGTATAAAAAAGTTTGAGGAAATATTTAATAATAATATATATCTATAATTACTTAACTTGATTAATTGTTATGTATTGAAAAGTGATAGAGCTATCCAAATTCTTCTAAAACAATTTCATATAGAATTGTGTGTAACTTTATTATGTTATATAATGTCTAAATATTGAGAAGGAAATTTTACACTAGATTGGACATGATGAGTGTAGTATTGTTAATATTTAATGTTTTAGATATTTGAATGCTTAAGTAGTGTGCACATGTTAATACTTGAAATCTAATAGTAATTAGTTATTATAAATGGATATGTTATTTTTTATACGAGGTTTGTGTTTATTATATTATATTAGTTTTATATAGGTTTATTATTTGTTAATTTAATTAAAGATATATTAT